>CM035809.1:20314368-20406868 GCA_020466095.1 Chlorops oryzae | reverse complement strand
TTCTTCATCACATGTAAATATATGTACATACATACATGCAACCATACATACATACATGCAAACATTCGGAGTGTGAGTGGATGTATTCATGGGGAATGAGCTTTTTTCACACGCTTGCGCTCTTCCATTCTCGACATTTTCGTACGTTCGAAGCGTAAAGCGTAAAGCTTTGATGAATTGTAAATTCAAAACAAAATATAAAAATAAACAGTATTGACCTTGAGTTTGGTTAATAACTGTGCTCTCACATTGAATCTTTTTTTTTTGCTCACACCATTTTCCCTCTTGTTGCTCCCTAAAAAAAAAAAACGCCTCATTTCACGTCAGAGAATTAATTTTGCTCTAAGATTTTTGTGTAAATGAATTATGTAAGGATTTTTATTATTGCTTTTTGTACCAAAAATTAATAATTGTTTTATAACAAAATAAAGTAAATTAAACATAGGTATCCTAAATAAGTAAAATAAAAAAGAATGTGTTAATATGTGGCAACACTGTACTGAAAAAAATGGGCATTTCCGATTGGGGGTGCTATAGTGAACGACTTTTCGATTTCGATACGCTAGAACCCGTTATTTTGTGAGGTTTGACAAAAAAATTCGTAATCCAAAAAATTGGGCTGGGGGGGCAAATGGCTCCTCATCGGGGTCAAAGACAGTCCACTAAAAGCTGCATAACTCACCCTGAGTCACTCCTAGAGTAGTCAAATGTATGACTGACTCCCATTAATTTTTTACTCCAAACATTTTCTCCCAACATACTAACCCCCTAACTCCCCTCCTTTAGGGGTTCCCATACAAAATTTTTTTTTTTACATTTTTCCCCCACCGCCCTAACTAGCCCCAGGGTGCCCCCAGTGGAGTTAAATGTATGACCGACCCCTATTAATTTTTCCTCGTCAACATTTTCTCCAACACACCTACCCCCTAACTCCCCTCCTTTAGGGGGTTCCCATACAAAAACTTTTTTTTACATTTTGCCCCCACCGCCCTAACTAGCCACAGGGTGCCCCTAGTGGAGTTAAATGTATGACCGACCCCTATTAATTTTTCTCAACATTTTCTCCGAACATACTACCCCCTAACTTCCCCCCTTAAGGGGGCACCCATACAAAAACTTTTTTTTACATTTTGCCCCTACCGCCCTAACTAGCCACAGGGTGCCGCTACTGGAGTTAAATGTATGACCGACCCCTATTAATTTTTCCTCGTCAACATTTTCTCCGAACATAACTACCCCCTAACTTCCACCCTTAAGGGGGCTCCCATACGAAAATGTTATTTAACATTTTTCCCCCACCGACCGAGTATATATACCTGTACCTAGTACTATAGTATACATGTTTAAGCTGACTCAAAAAAAGATGCAAAAGGCATTTTAAGGACATAAAACGTTGAAAAAAGGAAATGCCAACTTATAGTTTGAAGATTTCTAAATCTAGGGATTCCAACTTAGTGAATTCTTCACATTCTTTTGAAAGGAAAATGATGTTTTAAGAAGGCATTGAAGTGGGTATTATCTGAAAATAAGTAAAAGAAATTTAAATGTTGCTCTTCAAGAAGTTTGGCAACCCTTATTCACGATGCACAGAGAGAAATGGACCGTTTACTTTGAAATATCTATTACGAGATATTAAGTGGTGCATTTCCATTACCCAGCACCCGCCATCACCCAGCAAAACTGCGAAGTCTTAAGGATGGCTAGCTTAACACGAATCAAAAAACTAATTTAACTCACGGCCTTCAAATTTCCCTCAATGCCGCTCAGAACTGGAAAATAGAAAAATGGAGTTACACCACTTTCAAAATTAACAGTCCAGATCTTCACATATAAACGTAATTTTTTTTTTTTTATATTTAGGAGAAATGTGTGAATGGAAAAGCGATAATTATTTATACAATAAACGTTTAATGTTCCACAGCTTTTTCACAATTGGACTGAATAATTTCACAGCTTAAGAGATGGTATTACAAGGGGTAAATGTTCCAAGTGCTGTAGGGAAAACATGAAAGAAAAGAAGAAACTCAACTTTTTTGCTATTCAATTATCATATATTAACCAAGCCCTAAGAGGCTCTAAAATGGTCTCAAAAGGAGAAATGAAATCCTCTTAATATTCTTGTCAAGAAGCCCTCCAAAAAAAAAGGGCGTGTCCTTACAAAAATCGCACTAGAAATGCCATCAATATAAAATTGATCGAATTCTCAGTCTTAGAAACCATTCATTGAATAAATATTAAAAATATTTTATCAAGAAAAGCCTTGGAAAATACTGATAAGTCTTTGCTGTTGACCTTCAATCGTGCCGTCAACGGTCAAACACCTTTTGTAAGCCCTCCTACAAGTGTCTCTCTCTCTCTCTCTCTCTCATTCTCAGTTTTGCTCCGCTCGGCTGATGTATTTTCAGTTCACTTGAACGTGATATTTTTAAAATGCTTACAAGACTGAGTATTAGTTTTAATTTTTTTGTTTACATATTTACACGATTCTGTATGAACGCCGATTTGTGTGCGACACGTGTCGACAGTTTCTGTAGAGCTTTTCCGAAAGGGCAATCAACTTAGTTAAGGTTGCCGTTCAGAGAGCGTTTGAACAATAAAACTAAATTTCTAATTGCTATTTATTGGATACTTAAAAGCTTTCAAAAGGGCTTTGTAGATTCTTTTGAAAATTTGCATTCAAATATTTATGTATGTATGGTAAGTGCACCACGTAAGGCCCACCTTAAACACCTTTTCCATTACAGCGCACAAAGTATTGATGATACAAACCCAGATTGTTTTTTTTTGTTGTTGTAATATTGATAAATTTATAAGCATTTTTCAACGTTCAAGTTAAATTTTCAAAGCAACAACTATTAAATTACTTAATAGCGTATTAACAAAAAACTAAATTTCAATTGCATATTTCTATTGCGATAACTTAAAAAGCTTTGACCAAAAAGACATTTGTAGATCTCTTTGAAAATTTGCATTTAAAAATATTTACATGTATGGCTAAGTGACACATGTATACCACCTTAAAAGGCCACTTATTCCATTCGTTTACAAAGATTGATGAACCCAAACCTGCATTAATTTTTTTTGTTAGCTTTATAGGTTTATATAATATTGTAAAAGTAGTAAAAAAAATTATACTAAAAACATTCGATCGTCCTAACTATTTTGACCTCAGAACAATCAAAATATGGTTTGGCTTAATGTCTGTCGTTAGCATTTTTTATGTATGGGCCTTCAAGGACTTTCCAAAGAAAAAAAATTTGCAATTGAATTTTTTACCATTAACATACCTCTGTATCTTCAACAATACAACAAACTTTCTATATTTAATAGAAAGCAACCCACAATTTTCTATAGATTATTATTTTTTATAGGGTTCAGCCCATTATAAAAAAAATGGCAATTTTTTAATACGACCTCTGTTATTTTCAATTGACTGTGAGTCGACCGCAAATATTGTGCGAATGTCTTATTTTTTTATTTCTACTAAGCAACTTGGGAACATGTTTCAACATGTGCAAGTACAAGAATATTTGATAGTTAGAAGTTGGTGAAAATGAAAGTGGGCCTTACGAGGAGCCGCGCCTTACGTGGTGCACTTTCCTTATATTTAAAATTTTTTTTTTTAATTTTCTTTAGACTTCTTTTTGTTTCACATTTGAAAGGTTTTTTATTCGATTTATTGCAATTAAGCGAAGACTTTGAAGGATTATATTTGGTAAAAAAAAATTTACAAAAATTTGTATTCATTAAACACATTTTAATTAATGGATTTATTATGTTCATAAATCTCTCCAAAAACAGAAATTTCGCTTACCTCATCAGATCGATTTTCCCCTTCTCTTTTTTCCCTATCGAACTCAGCTGGTTTTTTTCCACATATGTTCGAGCCGTTTGCTTTTATTTTCTTAAGTACATCGACAGCCAGCTGTATTGGTTCTATTTACAAAAAAAAAAAAAAAAAAAAATTAATTATAAATATTAGACAAAAAAAAAATGTTTCTCAATTTGTTTACTCTTCTTTCGCAGACATTTTTCGATTGCTTTGCGAATGCTTTTGACTTTTCGCTTCAAACAAAATGGTTTAATTTTTTTGGATCTTTTTCTTTGTCGCTTTGTCGTGTCTACTTCTCTTATTTTGCTGTTTCCCTTTTTGATTCCTTTGTTTGTTGTTTGTTTTATTAAATAATTTTCGGTTAATCACGTTTTTTTTTTTTTTTTTTTTTTTTTTTTTTTTTTTTTTTGTGTGTTTTGCCGTGTCCAAAGTGCTTTGAATCGAGCTCGTTTTTGCACATTTTTAACGATTGCCTCATGGCTTAGCAATTTTTTTTTTTTTGTGTTCTTTTCATAATATATTTAAATTATATTATCGCTAATCTTCAAATTGTTCATTTATAGTTTTCTTTTTTTCTTTTTAAACTTATCTCGTTGTGGAAGAACTTCAAATAGCGCCATCATATACTTATACAGTCAGTCAATAAAGTAAGTATGCACTGCAAAAAAGTCTGTTTTTTCCAATTTTCTTCTCTGTAAAAATTTTTTTTTGTGATTTTAATAATTTTTAATTATTGTTAACCTTATTATGTTTCAGACTAAACACACAAAAATTTAATTTCTCAAAATTTCTTTAACAAAAAAAAAAAAAAAAAATTTAAATCATGATGTTCCATTTGAGCTCGTTTTTCCATTAAAAGTTTGGAAAAAATATCAAAAGGGAAATTTTCGCTGGTTTTTTAATTTTGGTTTTTTCTTAACATTCCGAACTTTGTAAAAAATTATAACAATTAAAATATTTCACACCTATTTAAAGCTCTACTCAAGAAAGTGACAAGTAGTGTTGTGTGGAATATCAAGCATAATATTTAACGTAATGCAGATTCAAACTACTTTAATGATTAGAAATAAACTATATAACTAAGTAAAATTAAAATTAAACAAACAAAATTTACAGTATCGATTTTTCTACATTATTTTCCATACATTTTTCCATCAAAAATTCGAGCCTTCAATTTTCATTAAGTACATCGAAATTCATCAATAAGGTTAAAAAATAATTTGAAATATTATGAAAAATATCACAAAAAATCAATTTGTTTATCAGAGACATTTGAAAATTGGAAAAAACACACTGTTTTTTGCAGTGTATACATACTTTATTGACTGACTGTATATACATATAAAAACTATGTTGTCGCCAAAGTGTTTACCCAGCAAATCATTTTACGCTTACTAAACATATTGGAAGTAACTTTCGCCCGCAAACAAAAGGTCTTGGATCCAAGTGTTGGAATTTATTTGGAATTTTTTCAAGTGTAAATAACCAAAACGGCTCCCTTTTATTCAATTGGATTTGAGATTGGAAAACATATAAAACCAAGCAATCGAAATAAATATTTTCCTAAGGCTAATACATAGCAGTACTAATCCGATTGTATGGCGTCAATCCTTCAGAATGTCGTTGCAGGGTTTTTTTTTTTGAATACTGAGGTAGAAATATAACTTTAAATACTTTCAAAACCCTTGAAGAATATCTAGCTTTCATCATCAAACATTTATGAAAAAATTAACAACAAAGTTTTTTGAAAGCATCATGTGTATGCAATTATCTGTTTCTGACGACTGGTATATGAACCTAATTTATATATGCCTTATACTGTTCTTACTACCACCTCTAAGTGGATCAAATTTTACCATCAGATACCTTTCTACGTCCCAATTGTTTCCACAAGAGTCTTTTTTCGCCGCTAGACAGGAAAATCGAAATTTCGAGCCCTCTATGTTATCTAAATTCGCAACACGCTCCCAAATTACGCATTACCGAGAGATTCATTCGCGCGTGCTAGAATTAATATATTAACGTTCGAAAAAATCGAACTGTAGAACTCGTATGTATTGTACGATGTTTGATACGGATTTGTCGAAGTACTTGAGCAAATTTAACGTTTCCCAAACAACATTTGAAAGCGTTATGGGAAATGTTTGAATATTAATATAAGCACAAATATATGCTTAGGAAAAAGTTTGGAAAAAATTTCTTTGCAAACAATATGAATAGTAAGCACCTTTGTAAAAAAGCTTGATGCCAAATGTTTGCTGGGTAGTTCCACTCCGAAGGCAAAGTCTGCTAAGAGTTCATTTTCCTCTTGAAGAACACCGCCGAAATTCATGCAAATTAAAATAAAAAAAAAATGTATGAAATTTTTTAATGAAAGAAGTATGGACGCAGGACTGTGAAAAGTAATTTCAGGCCTCAGAGTCTTATCTGCAGTGCTCCATTTTGAAAATAGTAGAGTTTAAGGTTATGTTAAGTTAGGTGAAGGCAAATGCCTATTTGATGGGTGGCATACTTAGGCCGAATTTTGGACTGTTATGGTACCACGGTGGTAAGCAGACCTATCTTGGTACCCCATTAGAGTCACTTATGAACCCAGCCACGTCTTTTATTCTTAATCGCTGTTCATATTAGGCGACAAATCACCATCGACACAGTTGGTTTGAGGGCGAGGGTTATTTGGGGATGTGGTATGGGAGTATTTTTCTCTCAAACCAACTGTATCGCTGGTGATTTGTCGCCTAATATTAACAGCGACTTACAAAGAGAAACTCAGTGAGAGAAGTCTAGAAGAAGGACCTGAGAAACCGGAGTCTTCTCCGAGGCCCGAGAAGTGGCACATACCATAAAGTCACTCACCGACTCTTCTTCGACCACGGATCTGTATTTTCTTCAGAAGTCGTTGGACGGGCGTTCTGCGTGTCTCCCCATTAGGCAGTTTGGAATTGTAGAAAGTTCAACCACGTTCCTCCTCCTCGACCAACAACCCTATATGGAAGATATCTTTATGATCGCTTAAGCGTTAGAAAATAAAAGTCATGATGATGTGGGGTTTTTTTTTTTTTTAAGAAACATCTTGCAATATCAAATTATTGCTGATGGCCTTCTTAGCTCTACACTGCTATGGCTACGGAACCGTTGGTTCTATGTCTGGTCTTAGTGACCGTCCAGTTTTACCTAACCTAACCTTCTAAGCTCAGTTACGATATTCTTGTTCGCATTAGAAAACGTTACTCGAGTTACTTGACATATCAATCATAGTATTCCCCCATTAAGAGTGCCTTTTTTAAGTCCTAGAAGGCTCATTTTGAGCTTATACCTTCTCAAAAAGTAGAAATTCATTAAAACCAACCCTTTTGAAAGGAAATTTTCTAATTTCAAAGATTTTCAATTAAAAATGAACACCTGAATAAAATCAATTTGTTTTGTAAGACAAAAATCAGCTGTAAAAACATTGCTCATACGCCATGGCGCACTATGGCGTTTTGTATAACAGTTAACCTTTAAAAAAAAATCAACATTTATTCTGTTAATTTTTTTTGATTATTTCTCTTCATACGTTTTTGAATTGAAGTGTATCGATAAACAAAAGACAAAAAACACCCCGTTTGTTTTAAGATAACCGGTCTTTCCGATTAAGTTATTTAACAAAAATATGACGCACTCGTGTTTTGATTCCAGAAAAAAAATAAAAAAAAAAACAGGGGAAGTGCACACTTCAAAAGGGAATGGTGGGAATGAGAATGAGTTTCTTAGCACCCAACAATAATCGAAAGTAAAAAACATGTTTTTGTTTATCGCGAAAAAACAAACTCATGGTTTTCTTTTTTCTATTGTTTTTGGATTTTGCGAATTTCTATTCAATTCTTAGAATTCATTTTGCGGATATCATCTGTAGGACTTCTCTACAAGGCTTTCGTCTTAATGTTCTAATGCTCTTTCGACAGAGAAATATTGAAATTTCACATCTTTGAATTAAATGAGGCTGTTTTTTTTTTTAGAGAGAAAACATTATGTTTGTGAGTGCTCATGTTGCATCGAAAATCACATTAAATAAGGATGATAATGTCCGCCTGTAGAAATATTGCCAGTTAAGAGGAATCTACCCTAAATTGAATTTAAAACAGTCGGAGGATATGTGTATTCCCCAAAAAAAGTGGCAAAAAGTGGCACAGGTTAGATAAGGTTAGGTTAGTGTGACTGCCACCAAGGGTGACCCGTTGTGATACCACGAAAAATGGGGGAAAAAACAAACATCCACCAGCTGAGCTAGGAGTTGAACCCAAAACCTCTCGCTTTGAAAGTTAGCATCTCAACCAACTACGGGACAGAGGTCGTCAAAAGTGGCATATGTGGAGACATTTGAAATAATTATTTTTATGTGTATATTTCTCCATAATTTTGAATGGTTTTTTGTCTGTCTGATCCTGAAATATTCGTAAAGGTAGTGGAGACATTAAAATTTTTGTTTTTATGGGTTCTGACACGTACTTAGATAATCATTTTGGGAGAGGCCTTAGGCATATCAATACCTAACTGAACCTTTTGATTCGTCGTATTTCTGAAGGACTATTAACCCCCAAAATAATTGCTTAAATACGCCGATGATCCTGACTTGTGAATCTCGAATTTCGTAGAGCACAGCAAGTTTTTTTTAGATCAATTTTTCCATAATAAAACCCGCCACCAGAAGTACCGAATATATCTGATTCATAACAAATCTAACCCGTAGTTAGTGCCAGTTATATTTGCTCTTCGAAAAACTTGGGTTGTCCTAAAAAGTGGGCGTGGTAAGACGAAGAAAAGACTTTAAAAGACTTTGGCAAAGGGTCATTTCCGTAACGAGGATCCTTACGACAAACTTAAAGGAAAGCTATACAGCCCCGATACAGCCTGAATATTCCCGGGGAACAAATTTCTGGGGAATATTCTTTTGTCGAGAGTAAACTACTACCTTTTTTTAAATATTTGGGGGAAGAAATTTGATGGAGAACCATTATTTGACCCATAGCAATAATTTTCCTTACCCTATCTTTCAGGGACGTAGCCAGAGAGAGACTGCTTTGGTAGTGCTTATATTGGCCACAGTGGTATATTGAACAATTGTAAGACATTAGCCAAAAAAAAATTTCGGGGGTTAGAGGAAGTTTATAGAGTTGTGGACCAAAAACCCATAAAATGCAAAAATTTCATGACGTCCGATTTTGATGAAATTTATATAGAGAATAAGTGGCACTAAAATTTTTTCAGTCCCGAGAAAAATAAACTCCCCGGGAATTTGTTCTCCGAGACTATTCAGAATCGGGGCTGATAAAGATTTAAAGTTTTGATGTTTCCCGATAAATCCTCCAATTCCATTGTAGATTAAAGCGACACCGGGCAACCTTTTTGCAGACATGACTCTCTATTATACCCGAAATTGCTTCTGCTCTAGTCTACACTGCCAAAATTTTACGCCTCAAAGATTCAAAAATAGACACCTTTGACAGGTCTCCTCAAAACATTTGAAAGAATTATTGAAATTGTTATGTCCGATATTCACATACATTGTATTTATGTATGTATGTACAGATGCGTTTATTATTATTTTATTTATTTAAACTAAAAAGCATTCCTTTCCTTCTCTTGGCAAACGTTGAGGTACATAAATTCATTCATTTTCCGTCGTTGTGGTGCTTTTTTTCTTTATTCGTTTTTAGGATAATATTATCTTGATTTTTTTGGACTAATCTTCCTGAAATTTGGCCTACGCAATTTGTTATTGTTTTCCATTTTCAAGTCACGCCACATATAATATTTATTATATTCCTTTTAAGCCAATTTCATAAAAACTGTAAACAATCTCCGTTTCCGTCGCATGACGTTCCGATCTGAAGTCTTATGCTTTATTCGAGGGGCTTGCAGAGAGAAAAAATGGGTGTGTCTTTTTTATGCGTTTGTGATATTTTTTTTTTTACTTGTGTTTTTGTTTTTAAATTTCTTCTTCTTCTTGGTGTTTTTTCTTCTTCGTTATTTGTTTTTATTGAATATGATAGAAGAGCGATTGTAAACAGCCCAATTGATTGTGACGCGTTGTTTTGTTTTTGTATTTATTAATTTCCTTTATTGTTTTTATTTTTTTATATTTTTTTATAATGGTTATATGGCCGCTCTATGGAGGAGGCGTGGTTTTTTGTTGTTGTTGTTATTATTGAGGGTCAGTTCATGCGTCATTGCGCTTCGCTATACAACGTTACTTATCAGCTGTGACAACTAACAGTGGTTGAAGAAATACTAGTTTTAATTAATTTCGAGTAAATTTTTTATTTTCGTGTTCTTTGGTATTAAGTGTGGGGGGAATTTTTCGAACTGCGATCATTGATAAAGGGTAATTAATGTTAATTTCAACCTTGGGGAAAGTTTTCTTGCTGATAAAATGGATGCGGAAAGATTTTAGTGGGACTTGATAAAGGAAAAGCTAATAAGGTTTCACGGTTAGAGATTTATAAATATTAAAAAAAAAAAAACAAGTAAGGGTGTTATAGTCAGGCGTGCCTGACAATAGAATAACCGACACAGGCACACATGTTCAAAGAATTTTTAATATCAAGAGGTGTTTAAGGCCATAAGGGGCCCTATATACCAATTTATGATAGATTTCTTTATGAAAACCGCCCTTTGCCACGCCCACTTTTCCAATTCTTTTGAATTCTAATTGGAGGCTTAAATATACGCGCAAATTCTAAGTTTCATTGAAATATTGGAAAAAGTCAGATTTTGGGGCAGTTTTGAGATTTTTGTGACAGACCCTAGTACTGGAGGTACCCTTAATAATGGACCTATCAAAGAAATTTTTGGAGAGATTTTATGGCTACATAGGCAGCATAAGTGCCCACTTTCGTTCAAGTCCCATTTGAATTTCGGGTGTAGGAGACAATATTCGAAAAACGCCCTTCTGCCACACCCACTTTTTCAATTTTTGGAAATCGTTTTACTTGCCTTTAAACAATGTTCAAATATTAAAATATCTTGAAAAACTTCGATGTTAGAGCAGTTTTTGTGATTTTCATAACAGACCCTAGTACTGGAGGTACCCCTAAAAATGGTCCGATCGGGTCCATTCTCGAACCTGTTCTTACTCATGTCCCCGTTAGCACGCATACCGAATTTCGTTTAACCCTTGAAGACAATTTTCTAAATGTGTCACTACACATTTTTATTATCGATTAATGGTCAAAACGGTAAAAATGTGCAATCCCTTAGCCAGAAATGGCTTTTTGTGTCCCCAAGTAATAGAAATAGTTGAAAATTATGGCTCTACGTTCTAGGCCGCAAAGTCCACCGACAGTGATGTGAAAAGTTTATCGAAAATCGGAAACCTGCCGCAAAATCCTCCACTAGTGATGTGAAAAATTGTTATCGAAAATCGGTAATGTGTCGCCGCCACAGCGCCTGTTTCGCACGAAGCTGATCAGTTTATTAAATATACCTGGTTTAACTTTTTCACATCAAGAGCGGCCCATTTGCAATTTTCGATAAGTTTTTCACATCACTAGCGGCGGATTCCCTTTGACCTAAAACGATCATATCCTACCAAATTCTCCAAATGAAAACAGTAGATTTTAGGTAATTAAAATCTTATTGTAAGCACGTAAAATCTTAAAGGCCATTGCACTCTAGGTCCGAAGAGGTTAATTTTCTTGTAAGATTTTTGAAAAAAAAAATGTTTTGACCTTTTCAAGATAGTAATATCCTCTTTAATGCCTTCTTTAGCCAATAGGGCTGAACAAAATTTCTTTTAAGTGTCATTAACTTTAAAGGTTAAATAAAAAAATCTCTAAACCAGCCCACAAACACTTCAAAAAATCCGTCCATTGAGTCAAAAAAGAAAAAATACTATCAAACAATTTTGGAAACTTTCAATCTGTTTGTCAAGCAACCTAAAGCCCAAAATCCAATATTGCGAGAGCCCGATGCGAGACGCTCAAATATTTCAATACATTCAATCGTATGGCTCAAGCTCCAATGTATCGCACTGCGAGAGCTCGTATCGAGAAAAGTTAGGAATGTTGAATATTTCTCGTTGCGAGGCAGTTTGACAACTAATGATTTAGATATTTTTTTAAGTACTCGCTATTGGGTACTCGTTAAAACTATTGAAACCAAAAATGTTCAAATAAAAATTGTTGGTATTTTTAAAACATAAAGCAAAATTTGTTTGAAAATAATAAAAATAAGTAGTGAACAAGTTCAACAGCAGTTATAGCCGTCATAAGCGAGAACATAAGTGATAACGAATAATTTTTATGAGTACTCGGTACTTGTTCGATTAGGACTTGGTTCAAATATTGCATTACTAGAAGTGAAATTATGCTGTCATCTGCGCGACGCAGAACTGTCATTGGAGATTGAAATGCGTCACGCAAATATTCACGCAACTCTCGGCGTCTCGCATCGAGCTCTCGCAATATTGGATTTTGAGCTTAAGGCACAAAATTTTACGTCGATTTCTTTCGATTGATATTTGTTGAAGCGTTTGTAGGACCCTTTACAACAAAGTCTGTTTCTTTTTTTTTTAATTAATAAGAAAATTCATTCAGACCTCGAACTTAGTGAACTTTGAAAACTTTTTAAACAGCCGTCAAAGCTTCCATGTATTTCGACAGTTAAGGCAAAGAAGTTCTCAGAGTTCACTCCATCGAGGGTTCGAATGAATTCCCATAATATCTTGAATGTTATCTAATCCCAAAAAAAAAAAAAAATTCTTTTATCAAGTTTTTTAGCCAGACAAAATATTCATGTATTAAGTCTCGACTAGACTTATAATCTGGACTCTGCCAGACAACAAAGAAAACTTTCTAAGATAACACAAAAATTTTATTTAAGTCATTATTCTAAACACTTAATAGCGAGTTTTTGCGATAATAACCTTAGTTCAATAGCCAGCCTGTTTAGAGCTACAATCAAGAAAAGCCATGCCTTCGACACGTGCAAGCCTTACTCATTCCATTCCCATCCATTCCATTCATTTTTAGGTGGTGAACACGCGCGTCTTTACAGCACTCAGAATGCCCTATTTCCCTCCCTTTTACTTTCTCTCTTTTTCGCATCATATCGCATCCATGTGAATAAACAAAACTATTTCGAAAATGGATGAAAAATGAAACAAGAGAAAAGAATCTGAAAAGCGCACGCGGCGGCACACGTTACAGCGTTTCAAGTGCAGAGACAATTGATTGTGGGCGATATTATTGCCGCCACTGTTTGACCCAATGTCGTTCAATCGCTACTCAATTTGAATGAAGTTTGAAAATTGAATTCATTTAATCTTCAACTGTCGCTTATATTATTTTTTTTTTTAAGGAAACCGCAAATATTTCTTTTTTTTTTTTGCGATAAGTTTAAATGCTGCCCTAGAAAAGAATCGCACAGTGATGGCGATAAAAAGTGTTCGACTTGATTTTGCCGCCTGTTATCAATTTAGAAAAGTTTTTTTTTTTGTCAGTTCATCGGAAGTTAGCAGACATTCCCGTTGATTCTAGTGCAAAAAAGCGATTATTATTCTTTTTGATTTATTTTTTGCATTCTGTTGTTGAAATTGAAACACAATATCTTTCGGTTCAAAGAAATCAATGTGAGTTGAGTATCACATCGTGACTGGCGCCTCTTATCATCACACTCATTTGAGCGAGTATGAATTGTCGACACGTGACAGCAGTAAATTTACATATGTATATTGATATGAAGCTGTTTATGTACTGAGGCTGTCAACAAATGTATGCGTGCAATGTGAGGACTTGGGAGGCTAATGAGTTCGGTAATGGGGAAATTTTTTACTCAATGATGATGTATTTTGAATGTACAGTGCCATAATATTTTATTTGATAAATGAAAAATTGGAAATAATAGTAAATTTGACGATTGGAATAAAACATTTTGATGTACTTTACATCTCTAACACTCGTTTACCCCCACCCCCTTCCCTCCTCCACACCATCTACTCTCATTTTCTTACTTTCTATCTCTCTCTACTCCTCTACTATCCCACTCTACTCTCTCTCTCCACTCTATCTCTCTCTCACTTTCTCTCTCACACTCGCTATCTCTCTCTCACTTTCTCTCTCTCTAACACTTTCTCTCTCCCTCTCTCTCACTCGCTATCTCTCTCACTCTCTTCTCTCTCTTTCTCTCTTCTCTCACTTCATCTCTCTCTCACTTCTCTCTCATCTCTCTATCTCTCTCACTTCTTTCTACTCATTCTCTCTCTCATTCTCTCTCTCTCATTCTCTCTCTTTCATCTCTCTCTCTCATTTATCTCTCTCTCTCCATTCTCTCTCTCTCTCTCTCACTTTCCTCTCTCTCTCCTTCTCTCTCTCTCACTTCTCTCTCTCTTCATCTCTCTCTCACTTCTCTCTCTCCTCCTCTCTCTCTCTCACTTTCTCTCTCTCACTTTCTCTCTCTCACTTTCTCTCTCTCACTTTCTCTCTCTCACTTTCTCTCTCTCTCTATCTTTCTCTCTCTCTCTCACTTTCTCTCTCTCACTTTCTCTCTCACTTCTCTCCTCTCTCTCTCTCTCACTTTCTCTCTCTCACTTTCTCTCTCTCACTTTCTCTCTCTCACTTTCTCTCTCTCACTTTCCCTCTCTCTCACTTTCTATTTCTCGCTCAGCTTTCTCTCTCTCTCACTCGCTTTATCTCTCTAACTTTCTCTCTCTCACTCTATCTCTCTCTCACTTTATCTCTCTCAATTTTTCTCTCTCACTTTCTCTCTCTCACTTTCTCTCTCTCTTTCTCTCTCTCCCTTTCTCTCTCTCTCTAACACTTTTTCTCTCCCTCTCTCTCACTTTCTCTCTCTCTCACTTTCTCTCTCTCTCTCACTTTCTCTCTCATCTCTTTCTCACTTTCTTTCTCTGTCTCTCTCTCCCTCTTTCAAACTTCCTCTCTCTCTTTCTCAAGCTTCCTCTCTTTCACTCTCAATCTGGTTTTCTTCGACTTCCTCTCTCTCTCTCTCCCTTTCTCGCTTTGTCTCTCTATCTCTCTAACACGCCCCCCTCCCCCTCTCTCCCTCTTTTCTCTCCTCTCTCCTCACCCATCCCTTTCCTTCTCTCTCACACTTACACTAACACACGTCTCTTTCAATCTTTCTCCCCTATTTCTCCAACTTACACTTTTTTGTGAAAGAAAATTTGGGAAAATCTGAAGACTTTAAGAAAATAATCCTCAATATCAACATATTTAAGTAGCTTATACCTCACCACTATGTTTTGCAAAGCCAAAAATACTTACCACAAAAACCTCTCTTCATTTCGTTTCAGATAAACTACCTCCACAGAAAACACCAAAAGTTTTAAACTTCAAACACCCACCCTCTCAAAAGGGGCGTGGTCGTGTACCAGCCAAGCTTCAAAAACTAAAAAAAAAAAAAAAAAACAAATTGAAACCTCTTTTGGACCATATACAATTGAAGTCCTTAAAAAGTAAAGAATTAACTACCAAACAGCACCAAAACAAAGTTCAAATAACCAGATGTGATATAAACATAAAATGACCGAAAATCAATTATTTCCAATGTCTGCAGATTTTTTCGATACCTCATCAAATAGTAGTAACCCATTGAAGTTTGATTTATACACTTCACTGGGCCTAAGCGGTAACAGTAACAGTTCAAGTGGTCTTCTCTTTGGTAGTGCATCGTTTTTACCGGCATTAAGTCCAACAGCACATTTGACCATTCTAACAGGAGGAAATTCAACAGCTAACTCACCGCTCTCATCGGGCATAAGCAGCACAAGCAGCAGCGGGAGTCTCGGTGGCGGCGGCAGTGGCAACAATTCTGGCACTGGTGGACCCAGTAATGTTATGCTAACAAACGCCATAACCATACCACGTAGCAACAATCCAAATCAGAGCCACCCACAGCATCGCCAACACATAAGTTCATCGTATCAGGACGATAAGCATATATTAATGCTGCATCATCATCATCATACAACAACATCAAGTCCGAGTCCATTGCAAAATCCAACAATGATGACACAACATAACCAACAACAACAACAGCAGCAACACAACAACAACAACAACAACAACATCAACAACAGCAACAGCATACACAACAACACAGCAGCAGCAGCAGCAACAGCATCACCGGCAAGCCCAACAACAGCAACAGCAACAATCCTCACCGATGTTATCCGATCTATCGGAATACGGCTTAGATGCATTGGACGCGAGTTCGTTGTCGCCAACATTATTGCAGGATGTTAGTCTAAGTGCTGCCAATAGCAGCATGCACAATAGCAGCAACAGCGTTACACCGACGATAACCTCGTCAGGTATTGGCAACAATGGGGCCAGCAGTTTTTATACCCATGACATTGCCTCGCCGATGAGCCAGCATGGCATGAACGTTGCCGGCATTATTACCTCAGATAACCATACGCTTTTAAGCCTCAATACCTCAATGAGCGATGACGTCAACAATTCGCTGATATACGATGTCCAAGATGTTAACGCGCACTCCAATTCGCTATGGAGTGATATCGGCAGCGCCATTATTGCAACCAAAAATGAACCCTTCACACTCGAAGAGGACTATATATTCCCGATTGATAAGACCGGCGCCGGATTCCCGGACATCTTGGAGGATTTTAGTAATATCGAAGAGTTTCTGCCGGCAACACCAAGTGCTATAGCAGCAGCAGTAGCAGCAGCTCCAATGTCATCAGCATCAAATACATCCAATAGCGGTTTCTTGCTCTCACCACATAGCAATAGTAGTTTACATCAATTAGGTAGTCCGCAGGCCTCACCAGCTGGACCGCCATTGGAATTGCTGCAGCTACAGCAACATCAATTGACTCAATTGCAATCGTTGCAATCGTCACAGCAATTCTCCAGTTCCAATGGCAGCAGTAACAATAACAGCAGTGGTGGCGGCGGTGCCATTCACCATAGCCATCATAATCATCATAGTTCCTCGAGTCCATACGATATTTATCATAGCACACCGAATAAGCAGCAGCAGCAGCAACAACAACAAACAGCAGCAACAGCAGCAACAATCAAACACATTCTCACCGGGAAGTCAGGTTAGTATCACAGATCCTTATACGATAGATAACAAAAATTCATTCTCTCTAATTTAGTCCTCACATTCGCCATTGCAACAGTTGAACTCATCGATAACACCACCGCCTCCACGTGCTCCACACTATCCAGCGACCGTTGTCAAATCACGCAACATGCATGACCTCATTAAGAAGGGCTTCTCAATGTCACCGGATCGTAGTTCAGCTCTATTGGGGCAATCTGTGCCGGGCGCTACACATACACTACTCTCGGGTAATGCGCTCAGTCCGAGCAGTGGTAGCAGCGGTTTTGGCAGCACAACCGGCGGAAGTAACAGTGGCAGTGTACGGAAATCATTTATCTATCAAAATGATACATCAGCATCGAGGCTATCCTCGTCGGCACCGACCCATTTGGGTTCGGAACAAATTTGGATGCGACGTGAACCACGTCAGCACTTACTATCGACTGGTTCGCTGGCCGAAGCGGAGTCATACTCTTCATTGAGCACCGGAAGTGTTCTCTCACCGGAGGGTGTTGATCTCTCACAGGACGATGACGAAGACGGCTCGACGGACTACAATAGCGATCACTATGATGAGTTCTCGAGCGATGGTGAGTGAGATATTGTGAATTCTCATTATCATTATATTTCATTGAACGAATATTTTCGCGTCAGGCTCCGACAACGATGACGAAACACGGACCTCAACACCGAATCAGCATTCAGGGAGCAAAGGCAAGGAACGCTTCTTCTGGCAGTATAACGTACAGGCTAAAGGTCCCAAAGGCAAACGTCTTGTTTTCCAATCGAAAATCGAAGACCCGCACGTACTGAACGAGGTAACCGATCCGGTTTTCAGTCCAAATTGTTCCGTGCGAGGTATCAAAGTATATAAAGTAAATACAACCAATTGCGATTATTTCTTCCCTTGGACCAAGTTACTATAGAGCCCTTTTTTTCTCGACTTTAGCATAGCGGTAAGGCCCGGAAAGGTGATGGCAACGATTTGACAGCGAATCCACGTAAATTGAACAATATCGGCAGGGAATTGGATAAGCTTAGCCGCACGATCAACGATATGACACCAGTCTCTGAGTTGCCATTCAATGTGCGTCCGAAATCGCGCAAGGAGAAGAATAAACTCGCCTCGAGAGCTTGCCGTCTCAAGAAGAAAGCCCAACATGAGGCAAACAAAATTAAACTCCATGGACTGGAGAAGGAACATAGTAAGTCACAGAAAGGGGATAAAAAATTTAGAACATAATAAGGATGGGAGTCTATTGGGGACTAAGTATTCCGTGTCAATAGCCCATAAAGTCACAGAAAGGTGGGGATTTCCAATAGACGACTTGGGGCAAACAATTGAAGACTAAATATTCAAACAACAGTTTTCAAAGCCCACAAAGTCACAGAAATGGTCAGATTTAGAACATACTAAGGATGGGAGTCTATTGAGGACTAAGTATTCCGTGTCAATAGCCCATAAAGTCACAGAAAGGTGGGAATTTCAAATAGACGACGTGGAGCCAACAATTGAAGACTTAATATTCAAACAACAGTTTTCAAAGCCCACAAAGTCACAGAAATGGGCAGATTTAGAACATAGTAAGGATAGGAATCTATTAAGGACTAAGTATTCCGTGTCAATAGCCCATTAAGTCACAGAAAGGTGGGGATTTCCAATAGACGACTTGGGGCAAACAATTGAAGACTTAATTATCAAACAACAGTTTTCAAAGCCCACAAAGTCACAGAAATGGGCAGATTTAGAACATAGTAAGGATGGGAGTCTATTGAGGACTAAGTATTCCGTGTCAATAGCCCATAAAGTCACAGAAAGGTGGGGATTTCAAATAGACGACGTGGTGCAAACAATTGAAGACTAAATATTCAAACAACAGTTTTCAAAGCCCACAAAGTCACAGAAATGGGCAGATTTAGAACATAGTAAGGATAGGAGTCTATTAAGGACTAAGTATTCCGTGTTAATAGCCCATAAAGCCACAGAAAGGTGGGGATTTCAAATAGGCGACGAAGGGTTAATAAGTCAAAAGACTATTGAAAAATTCAAAACTTTCCGGGACTTAAAATGTAATATTAAGTCGACAGTAGTGCTTTTTAGAGCAGGGAAGTGAACAGGGTGGAAAATTTACCCGGTTCGGTTCGGTGGTTCGAACCGTGTTTGAACTTTTGGATTGGTTCGTCAAACCGGATTTTCTACTTCTTTGAACCGCGGTTTCGGTTCGGTTCATCGGTTCGGGAATTTCTCAAACTAAAAATTTTTTTTTAGCACGTGCTCCCACTTCTAAGGCAATTTTTTACCATTAAGGGTTAAAATGTGCACAATATAAAGTTAGTGGTGGCTACCTTACTCATATTAGAGATGGTATGGATACTAATTTCATAAGAATATCGACCTAGCTTTTTTATTTTTGGCGACCACTGTGCAAAAATGAAACCCTGAACCTTGACAAAACGGGGTTCGGTTTACGGTTCGGTTCGGTTCAAAGATTTGTGAAAAACTTCGGTTCGGTTAATGGTTCGGTTCATCAGCAGATCAAAGCGGTTTTCCGGTTCAAAACCGTTTCACATCCCTGTTTTAGAGTTTTCGGAGAAGTACTTCTTCGATGGACAATGAATTCAATAAAATCACAATCATTCGTTTTTTCCAGAACGCCTAATCAATGGTATTGCTGAAATGAAACAGGCACTGGCACTGAAATATATCAATAGCAACGAACCAAAAGAGGAAATCGATCAGAGAATCGAGACGATATACCAGACAGCAAAAGGTTGGCCTTAAAACAATAAACGATTTTCTTTTACACTTCGAACGAAATCACTGAAAATAATTACATTTCTTAATTGCAGCTATAAAAATCGCTGGTGGCACAACAGACTATGTAAATAAAATACTGGAGAACATGAGGAATGGTGTACCGAATGGTGGGCTGGACGATCTACGGAACTCATGAGCCGAGGAACAGCGAAAATTGCTAATTGCAAATAGATTAAAAGTGCATGCAATCGCTGAGGATTAACAAAAGAATAAAGAAAAAGAGGCATATGGATTGTAAAGCGCAAAAGTACCCATATACATATACAAAAATATATATACTATACTATATATACAAAAATACATATGTCGATGTACATAAGTATATAAGTTCAGTTGGATTGGTTTCGTCGTGGATTGTAGTGTAAAGTTAAGGGCTAGAAAGAGGGGGCATCGAAGTGGAGGAGAGCTACCAGTTTTACCTGCTTATATCATAAATTATATATTTTAATTATATATTTACATAAATACCTACATATAAACCGATATGTTTAGATATAAAACGATATAAAATTGTATGTTTTGCGATCATTAACATTTTTTTAAGCGTTTTGTAAGCATTGTGTTGCTATAGAATTTTTTCTATTAAGTTTTTATTTTATATTCAGTTTTATGGTTTATTAAGTTTGCGGAAAGGCATTCGTTTAAAGTTAATATTTAAGAATTTCGCTTCGAAAATGAAGCCGACGAACTTACGCTTAAATTGTTGGTTCAAGTTTTTTCGTATGCATTAAGTTTTGTTTATTATTGGTTATTTTTTTTAAATATTTTTTTTTTGAAATGTAGAGTAATCACACCGAGGGATTGCATACCTCCAGATATTTGAAATACAAGTAACAAAATAGTTTCTTCTTGAGAACACTTATCTTTATTATTACATATTTCTGCTATTTTTCCCCTCTTCCAGGGGTAACTTTATGGTTCATTCGATTTGAAAATGAAAAACCGGTATTTTTTTTTTTAAATAATTGAAATATTTTATGAGCTGAAGCAATGAGTCTGTTTTCTTGACTTGATCCAAAGACTCATATGGCTCAAAATATGTGATCAATTGCCATTTTTAGATTGGAGAAATATTCTAGACAAAAATTCATTTGATATAAAAAGACTTATGGAGCCCAATTCTGAATATTCCCGGGGAACGAATGCCCGGGGAATTGACTTTTCTCGAGACAAAAATTCTCCTTTATTAAATAAATAGGGTAAGGAAAATTATGGGTATGGGTCGAATACCAATTCCCCATCAAA
Source organism: Chlorops oryzae (assembly GCA_020466095.1). Classification (NCBI taxonomy): domain Eukaryota; kingdom Metazoa; phylum Arthropoda; class Insecta; order Diptera; family Chloropidae; genus Chlorops; species Chlorops oryzae. The sequence goes on along the minus strand of CM035809.1, from coordinate 20,385,902 downwards.
TTTCTTCCCCCAAATATTTAAAAAAGAAGAAGTTTACTCTCAAGAAAAATAAATTCCCCGGTAATTCGTTCCCCGGGAATATTGAAAATCGGGCTGATGGGGAAAAAGAGTCGTCATCTTTTCAATGTTTTTCTCGCGTCAAATGAATGTCTCTTTTCCTTAAAATTAATTGTTGCCCATAATATGTCTCTATTCTAGACGAGAAGGGGACTTCAAAATGATTCATTAAAAACCATTTCAAAGGTTTTTAATTTTTTTTAGCTACCAAAGCACTGAGTTCGCTTCAGCTACTTTCAATTCAAAGGATAACGTGGAAGTCGTTGTCTGATTTAAAAGAAAAATAACCAGAATCCTTCTTACGCTTTCATTATTTCAATATTTCAATATGCAATTGATTTATTTAATTGGTTCGTGTCTATTAAACTTGAATTATATTGAAGCAATTTAAATTAACGAAAATTCGGGTTTTTTTGTTTGTTTTCAATTCAGTCCAAAGCCTTTAGTAACTGGTATACTGTCTGTTATACGGAGAGTCCTTTTGAGCACTTTCGATTTCAATAAAAAGAAATAATCCAAAGGGATTTATTTTCAAATCGAATGGACCATTCACAATAAAATCCACATAAAAGTAAATAAACACAAACGATGTTACGCATGATTTCTATTTGAAGTATAGGGCATTTAAAATATGAAATATTTCTGCTTTCTAACCAACAACTATCAAACATGGTGATATAATTCTAATTATTTTTAATACGTATTTTTTAAGCTTAATTTGAAATGTGGTAATCCAGCATTATGGTTTTAAAGTTTTGTTGGCTGAACTTTGAAAATTGATGCGAAATCAAATTGCGTTGGCAACTCTATACGGTCTATTAATTTTTTTTTTTTTTTTTTAGAACGAACGATATTTTGATGATCTATTTTTCGTGAGATATTTTCGGATATCTAAAGAAAATGAAGGACATTTTTTTTAAGTGAATTTCTTTCTTAATTTTAATTTATTTTCTGAGACATTAAATCGTTTGTTTTAACCCTCATTTTTTTGATGAAAGACATTTTTTTGGTTGTCTTTTGTTTAGCACAGGAAAAATGACTGTAAATGAGCTCAAACTGAATTCCAGGAATTTTCAGTGAAAGTTTTATAAAGTAAAATAAATCATAAAACATAAAAATATGCATGGTCGGCTCTACTGTTGCCAGTTTTGTATTCGATATATCGCCCGAAGGTCTTAAATTGAAGCCTCTAAGTCTCGCCATAGACCAGAAATTTCCCATAATTTAGAGAAGATTCCTCTAAATTAACAACAGTGGTGTACGGTCCAAATAAGCCCATCTGTAGGCTATCATAGACGCGTGTAATCCGCTTCAAAGATAGGCCCTAGCAAAGCATGGACGCCAACGAAATTTGTAATAAATAAAAAATTTCGCATTAATTACAAAAAAAAAAAAAAACTATTAAATTATGCTTGTATTGTCTTTTTTAATTAAAAATTATCAGCCATTTTTGTATGACTTGTGAATAAGAAAAACAGAAAAAAATAATTATTTTAAATTGCAAGCAAACTAAGAATTATGTGTACCTCTGCAAAACCTTATCAAGAAGATTTAATATATCTAAACACATACATATATACAATATATATATATATATATATAAATATATTTAAACATTTCATTGTATCTATGTGTATGTCTAAAATAATCTTTAAATCCTTAAAACTTATTTGTAAGTGAAAATACGTACGTAAGAGCCCAAATTTCTGTACGCTTGGAGTTAAAATCGAGAAAATACCTCTTAAGCTAGAAAGTTTGTGAAAGAATTGTTCATAGGAATAACGGAAATTGAAACTAGATTTTTTTAAGAAATAACGAGATGAAAAATTTTGAGTTACTTTCTTTTTTAAGTTTGTTTATAAATTTTTTCTTTTGCTCAAAACAAAAAAAAAAGCTTTTAAGTAATAATGTTTAATTGTAAATGCGTACCAACTGTCATTTAATTGATTTTTATGATCATTATTTCGCTTTATTTTTCTAATATTAAAGGAAACAACACACAAAACAACAAGAAAAAGGATTATTTTTTTTATTGTTTTCTTTAGTTTATTAAATTATTTTTAATAATTATTTGTTTTAAACGATGAGTGAGATTGTTTCGAGAAACAAATTAGGCTCAAGAAGGCGAGCATAAACTCAGGTAAATTGAGTTGAGACTCAAGAGAGAGAGAGAGAGAGAGAGAAGTAAATACCGACGACATGAGTTTTTGAATGAAAGAGAGATGGAGCGAATTCATTTTTGTTATTCACCATAAGAGCGCTTTGAAGCTATTGTTGTTTTTAACTCACCACTTTACTTTTTATAACTCACCACTTTATTTTTATAACTCACCACTTCATTTTTATAACTCACCATTTTCGTTTTATAACTCACCACTCAATTTTTATAGCTCACCACTTTTTTATAACTCACCACTTTTTTATAACTCACCACTTTATTTTATAACTCACCACTTTTTTATAACTCACCACTTTATTTTTATAACTCACCACTTTCAATTTATAACTCACCACTTTCATTTTATAACTCACCACTTTCATTTTTATAACTCACCACTTTAATTTTATAACTCACCATTTCATTTTATAACTCACCACTTTCAATTTTATAACTCACCACTTTAATTTTATAACTAACCACTTTATTTTTTATAACTCACCACTTTCATTTTATAACTCACCACTTTCATTTTATTACTCACCAATTGAATTTTATAACTCATCACTTTCATCTTATTACTCACCACTTGAATTTTATAACTCACCACTTTCATTTTATAGCTCACAACTTTAGCTTCATTTATAAAAAATACACTACAAATATTTATAAATCACTATATATGTACATACATACATTTATATATATACTTACATTATAAATTTTTTGGTCAGTGACTGCATTGACTCGACTTTGGATTCGAATTGATTTGAGTCTTTTGTAAATTTATTCCAAAATTAAGCCATTTCTTGAACAGATTAAGATCAAATGGTTTCAAAATGGTCTAAAAGTCTAGACGAGTTACTTTAAAAACCAAAATTAGGCGTAATTAAATTATGTTATTCCTCAATTTTCCTAATTTTTTCCCCTAATATTTTGCAACGTATTGTGTTCATTTGTGGTTTTATTAAACTTTATTGATGGTAAGGTTAAGGTCTGGTTTGATGTGATTGGTAATGATATTGTAAGACGAACAAAAAAAAAAAAAAAAAAAGCAGGAAAAACAGTAAACTGTGTTAAAACTGGAAGCCAGTTTTTCGGAAAATGGAAAATACGTGTCATAAAATGAAGGGTTAAATCTTGAGATGCAGCGAAAGTTGACACAGGAACGAATAAAGTGATTCAAGTTGCAAACTTCATATACGTGTACATATAGATGTACATATAAATGTTAAGCTTAAAATTGGGTTAAGTGAAAAGTTTTGGTATAAATTATGTTTTTTTTTTGTTTGTTTTTAAGTTTCTTAGATTAGCTAGGTTATCGAAAAAATTTGTTATTTGCAAGGAATTCATAAAAGAGTAATAATAATATACATATTTTGAGTCGAGGTAATGGAATATAAAAGCGCTCAAGATGAAGTAAAAATTAATTTTTTTTTAAATATTATATTTTAAGGATATTAATAAAATATGTTGTAGGTATATTTGATAAAATATGGAAAGAATTTTCCAAACATAAAAGGTATTTATATATATTATATTATATCAGGTACTATTTTTATATATACATATAAACATATTTCTTTTGAATATTATGAATTATGCTTAATATTTATGCAGGCATGGCAGTTTTAATTTTCTTTCATTGCTTTTTAACTAATTCAGTTAGAAATTAAAGCCAAAAGGGATACTTTTTCTTTAAAAAAAACAACAATTCCTTTTGCCTTCGAGGGTACAGAGAAAATTCATTCGAAGGTCAAAAGTCATTCTAAAAACATTTGAGCATTTTTTTGGAAATTGATCAAATGAGTTTTTCCCCCTTTCAGAGCATATTTCATTCGATTAGAAATGGGTTAAAGATTTCTTCTGGAATCTATTCGAGCTACTGCAAGAGAATTTTTCCATTTTTACCCCTAAAAGTGCTTAAAAGAGGGACAAAGAATTTTTAAAATTCGAACTATATTTTTTTCAAATATTTTCGTGTCTACTTTTAACTTTCTCAAATAAACAATTAAATAAAAAAGAAGGATTATTCATAATAAAAATAAACTGAAAAAGCGTCCAATATGAGAATAAATTAATCGTTAAATGTGCTTTAATTTAAATGTGCTTCATAGTTATAAATAAAAATACAAATAATATGTGGGTACATACAAATTATGTTATAAGGATTAAACGTAGAAATAAGCGCAAAATAAAAATAAACTTTAATTGAACTACCTCAGAAAAGTTAGCTTTAGACAGCAAACCAATGAATTACAGACAAAACGAAAATAGAGTATGAAAATAATTTTTTTTAAAAATTTTTAAATTGGTTAATATTACCTACTTTAACCCTTTAACGCACAAGAGACGAATTCGTTGCCATATAATTTTAAGAATTTTTTTTTTTGCATTTATTGTTTACCCAATTGCTATAAATCCTTAAATTTATGTGAAATTTTTCCCTTATCCGTTAAAGGGTTCAAAGAGCTCAAAAGTGGAATTTTAACTCAAAATGTTTTGAGTTTTTTTTTATGAGTGTTTATAATTATCCTTTCAATTCTTATTTTTGTTCCCAAAACAACAGATTCAATCTCGCAAAAAATACAAAAACACAAAAAAAAAAAAAAATCGATCCTATAAGTCTCAAATATTTGTGGTGTCATTTCAAAAATATCCAAACTGTGTTTCAAATTAAAAATTTATAAAATTTAGGATTTAAGAATAAAAGTTTGAATTTTCTTATACTATCAAACTGTATAAAATACTTGAAAGAAAAAGAAATTATTTTACACTTTAGGCATTTAAAATACAATACGAATATATCTACTTATACCTAAATGTCTATGAAAATATGTATTTAAGATTTATACACTGAAAAATCAGGAAGCAATCGAAAATTCGGTACAAAATTCCTTCGAATTCGTACAAAACCAAAAAAAAAAAAACAAAAATTGCTGGAAAATTCAAGGGAAAATCAACATTTGTATAAGACAGTCAATAAAGAACTAATATATAAGGAGCTGGAATAAGTGTTTGTTGTATTTATGCTGGAGGAGGAGGTTGCTTAAATATGAGATCCTTAAGGGACTTAAAACCGAGAAGAGAATCATTTAGCAACTGTATTCTTCTGAAAATGTTCAACTTTTTTAATGTTCTTGAGACCTTCAATTTACAGGATATTTGACTTGCAGAATATTGATAGAATTAACAGGATATCATAATAAACAGGTCAAGCACGAGCGAAGAGCCTTGAAAGAGTATTTATTATTATTAAGGATGGGGAGTGTTGCGCACCGCGACCACAAAGGATCTATTATGCTAACTCCAATGTTTCTTCAATTCACGATCCTTAGGCTTTTTATGAAGTTAAGCACTGTGGACGGTTTAAAGACGTTCCAGAACTTGTAGGGGGCGATTATGACATCCCCAAAGTTGTACAACCTGCGGCTGCTCAGTGTTGGGCAGCTGCAGAGAATCTGCTCTCGCGTTTCTTCGTCCATTTCACAGAATCGGCATGTAGATTCAATTGAAAGGCCTATCTTTTTGAGATGATATCTCAATTTGCAGTGTCCTGTCAGGTATTCGGTGAGAGTTTTTAAATCCTCTCTACCGAGGCAAAGTAGTCTCTTTGAGACTTTTTCGTTGGGAGTGATGAATCGTTTGGCTTGCCTTTGTCCTTTTGAGTTCATCCAGGATGCTTTAAAGCATCTTTGTTCCCAATTCCAAAGTAGTTCTGTACAATGTGGTCTTTGTAAAGTACAGAAGGGTTTGGGCCCTATGAAGCACCTTTGAGCTCCTCGTTTAGCGAGGCAGTCAGCTCTTTCGTTGCCCTCGTGCCCTTCATGTCCTGGAACCCACCACAACGTAACTTTGTTGTGGTTGCTGAGCTCATTCAGGAGTTTGAGGCAGTTGTCTACTAGTGCAGATTTGACGTTCGCAGATCTGAGAGCTAGTAGAGCAGCTTGACTGTCAGACAGTATATGGAATACGGTCCCTTTTGTCTTCATTTCTAGACATTCCCGGACACAGATCTCTATCGCATATAGTTCTGCCTGAAAGACGGTTGGGTAATGACCCATTGGAAGGGCTTTTTGGAACCTAGGTCCCAAGATGCCCGCGCCTGTTCTTCCATCTTCAATTTTGGATCCATCTGTGTACCAGATTTGTGAACCCTTGAAAGAGTAAATCATATATAGCTATATATGTCACTCAGGAGCCGTTTCCATTTTGGCTCTTTTCAACACGGTCTTGGGTACCCACCAAAATGAGCATTTTTCACTTAGGTACTCACCAAAAGTATTTCTCTCTCGCTCTTTGTTTGTCTGCCGAGTAACATCTCTTTCTAACTGGCGCAAAACGTCGCGCGCAGTATCTATGAGAGTGACATATATGTGGAGTGAATGCTGCCAGCATTTTGGCACATTTCACTGTTGCCAGCCTCTTATCGAAGGGGAATTTTTGGCATTTTGGTGAGAATTAGGGGAAAAAATCTTTCGATAAATTTTTACGGGTCGAAGTTTTTGTTTTCTGAAGATTTCAAAACCAGGTTTAATGGAGCTTAGACATTCTTTTGAGAAATTCCGGGGATATACTCGTATTCTCTAAAAATCGGTGGAGAATTTCAAAACATCCTGTTTTCTCTATGTTCCATGGGAAAATCCTTTAAAATCCCTTTCAACCTTTTGATGCCAATCTTGTTAGCCCTTTAATTCATAAGGGATAAATTGGTCCCCACATAGGTTTAACGATTTACACCAATGGTGTTAATAGTCAATGCCAAAAATTCCTTAAATCATGTGGGGAAAAATTTTACCCTGACGCGGTAAAGGGTTAAAAATATAATTACAATTAATCTCTTAAAGTGGGTAAAAGTACATCAATCATAACCATTTTTACATAGTTGATCGTTTCAAATCGATTTTGTGTGGTAATAATAACACTTGTCTACAAAATTTTTGATTTTCGCGAGGGCACATTTGAAATTGATTTTTATTTTTAACTAAATTGTTTTCCAGGATCACAAAAATGTAATGGAATAATAAATGGATGTCATTTTCGAAATCAGCGACCCCAAATTAATTTCAAAAAGTTTGTTTCAGAGATGCCTATTTATTTTGTTAGCTAGTGTAATCGATTTTTGAAAGCCCATTGGTCTCTCTGATCTACGGCTGAGTCTACTTAAGGAGTGGCTAGCGAAATATAAGGAAAAACGCTGCTACCAACAACTCAAGAGTTTAGTGGAATTTTTCAAAAAATTTAATGGCTTTTCTTATAGTGCATACACTTGAAAAAATAATGAATTTCCATCAATGAATGTCCGAAACAATAAAATGTTTTTATTCAATTATTCGATGACACACATACATAAATACAACAGAAAGTACAATACAATAGGTACATAAATATAAAATATTTCATAGCATATAAAGATGAAAAAGATGGTTAAAATTTGAAAAATTTTTTGATTCATATTTCTCCTTGATGGTTTTTTCTCTCAGTGCATAAATGACTGGTTGTGGAAGGCACGAAGCTGGAAAAGTTAAAAAATGCTCTCACCGCCCATGCAAGATCGATGAAAGTTTTGATTATTGGACTATAAAATAGGAGAGCTTTGAACTCTAGGCACAGATAAGTTTCAATGATTAGCTAAGACTGTTCGACAGAAGGACAGTTTTTTTTCATAAGAAGATTCCATTTCTACTAATTCGATAAAAGATTTCCACACGTTCCCTCTATTTATAACAAGATTATCTTCAAGAATTTAAAGCTTAGTTTTCTCCTCATGCTTGTGTTCCGGCTGTAAGTCGAACCAGGTATTCAGACCGTTTCCAGAGATTTCAGGTTCGTTCAAGGGTATTTTGAGCTAAAAATATTTTTTGTTTGAGTTATTGTATTACAGAACCCTCTTTCGATCCGATTTAGATCCCTTCGCGGGAGTAGAATCGAGTATACTCGATAAATAGGGGCAACTCTTCAATCAGAATTGCCAAGTCTAAATCGGGCCTTTAGGAGCCATTGGGACTCACCATTCCAATAATGGGGCTGCCACCGTACAAGAATCCTTTTTGAGAGCAAACAGTTACTTCCAACTCCGTTTGCTGCAGTTCGGCAGTCGAGATCAAATACTCAAAGGTTGCATCGTAAACAGGATTGCAATTATCCTTGATAACGGCGGTTTTTCGTTTTGATTCCTTGCTCCGACCCGGCAGTAAGTACAATTTCACATATGGATCTGGTAAATTCGATGGATCACGTACGGGAATGTGCATGATCTTGTGCACGGTCGTAACCAGTTTCTGACGCTGGACACTATACCGTATGGAGAGCTGTATGCGACCAAGCCCATATTCTCCGTTCGATGAAGTCATATCGGGAAAGCGATGCGTTACCACTGACTCGCCAGCGACTAGAGCAGCTATAAATACTGGTTTCGGACTACGTGGCGGTGTTGTTACCGGTGCTAGGAAGTTGGTGAGATATCTTCTTCAATTAACGGGGATTCACTTGAATGACGTTTGGATTGTGAAGTTTCCTGTTGAAGTTGAAATATATTTTTCGAAATTTTCTTTACTTTTGCAAAATAATTACCTTTCCAGTATTAGTGTCCACAATACCAGATCTCATCGAACTAGAATGTGTCATACCCGTTAATGTCTCCGAACTCGTTTCATTGTCATCCAAAATTTGTTCGGCTTGTTTGAGAATGCGCAGCGACAGTGACATGATCAATTTCGATTCGGGTCCAGATTTTTGTAATTGGAATGGCTGTGATACGATTTCCATGTTCGTTTTATTCAACAAAGCACCTAGGACATAGGTGAATTGACCGATTTCATTGCCAGTTTTTTGATCGAATATTTTGATTTGAAGCGCATCGTTATCGGGATTGCCAACGAGAAATGTGAATCCTTGTTCCCACACAGGGGAATCGTCACGCATAATCATTGCTGTCTGTTCCTTCTGTTTCCCAACACTGCAGATCAAATAGGGATCGGGTTTAGAGGTCGATCGCGCTTGCTGGAATGAGTGATATATATTAAAGTAAAACATCTAGGTACATTTTTTGGAGAATAGCAAAAAAAAAAAACACCTTCAAATTTTTCGCCGAGTCAATGAAAACTATAAGTAACGCTGTGCTCATCGATGTCACTCGTAGCATTTGCGTTTCCTTGAGTGCAGCCTGAAGATCAGCAGGATCGGCTGTTAGCTTGTACCATTGTAGGCGCACATGGAGTAATCCGTGCTTGGCATCTTCCAACGTTAGCCACTGATGGGTTGAGACATTTTTTTTTGTTGGTAAGTATTTTTAAAAATTATCTATGGAACTTTTACTTACGGTGTCCACTAGGCCACGCTTTACGACGTTCGCTATCTCAATTGTAGCTCTGGGGTTTGAGAATTAAGTTTTGAAAGGAAATTATTTTTAAAAAATTTGAACATAAAATCACATTTTAAATGAATTAAATTGTTTAGTTAATGTTTCATTGTTCCAGCCAATTAATAGTGGTTGGTTAGTAAAAGAAATGAGACAACTTAAATTAATAACCAAATTAGTGAAAGCGAAATGGTTAAGAGGTTAGCAGTCACCTAGGATCTGCGGTGTGATCCTTAGAAAAGGTAGTTAAAACCTCATCTTTCTCAGAACTTCGACTATTTATTGAGCTATTTTAATCGGAATAAGGTCGTTATGATCATTGTCATTTAATTGTGAGACATTTTTTCTGGGGTTAAGAATTTACAGCGTCGTCTAGGTAGCCTCTTTAGAGTATATCGAATTTGAAGGCCTAACCGACGCGACCATAGAATATTGGTTTCACTCCACTGAGTGAAATTGTTCAATTTAATAAAAATTTAAAATCTAGCATGAGAGAAAAATTCTCATTTAGCTTAATTATATTTATCGTTTCGTTGTGTGCACTCGAGGTGACTTTTAAATGCCTCCCATCATAGTTAAAATTTTTCTAATTAGATCAAATTTTTTCAGCATGAGAGAAAAATCCACTGAGTGAAATTGTTCGATTTAATAAAAAAATTTAAAAATCTATGAGAGAAAAATGCTCATTTAGCTTAACTTACATTTCTCGCTTCGTTGTGTGCACTCGAGGTGACCTTTTAAATGTCCTCCCATCATAGTTAAAAATTTTTCTAAATATAGAATTAAAATTTTTTCAGCATGAGAGAAAAATCCACTGAGTGAAATTTGTTCGATTTTAATAAAATAATTTAAAAAATTCTAGCATGAGAGAAAAATGCTCGTTTAGTTAACTACATTTCTCGCATCGTTTGTATCGAAGGTGACCTTTAATTTTCCCATCATAAGTTTAAGATTTTATCTCAAAATGGTTTAAATTTTTAGCATGAGAGAAAATCCACTGAGTGAAATTTTGATGTTAATAAACTTAAATTGTATGCACTGAGAGAAAATTCTACATCTTTGTGAATTGTTAAAGTAATTCTCAATTTCGATTTTAAAAATATTTTAAAAAAATTTATAGCATGAGAGAGAAATTAGTCTCTCTTAACTGCATTTGTTGACTTATTGTGTGCATGATGGAACTTGGAAGTTTTAAGTGTTTTAAAAAAGTCTTCAATGTTTGTTTAGAATATAATTAAAAAAAATTTCAAATTGTCGTGTCGCTTAACGTGCATTATAGCAATACGATTGGACATTAGGATTCTATTTATAAATCTCCACACACGCTAGTCGATTGATTCAAATTTATATTGTCTTTAAGGAATATTAAAGAATAATTTCTTAAAAAAAATCGAAAATAAAGTCTTAAATTTCCATTAAGTTAGAAAAAGTATAATTTCGAAAAAAATCATTTATGAAAGAAATAAGAAAGCGACTTGTGAACTAAAAAGAAAAGTTTTCAAAGTTTTTCCTCCAATTTTTAAAAGCTTGAGAACAAAATGAAGAAATTTCGTGTTTAAGAATAAAGGAAAAAAAAAAACAATATTTCAAACCTGCCGAGCGATTCATCGTCGCCAGTTCGATCCCAGTCATATAGTCTGGACACTAGGATCGTATGATGAGTGACCTCCACAACGGCCTGAGTCGGTTTCAAGAAGTTTATTTGGTTTTTTTTTTAGTAATTTTTGTTAGCATTTTAGGTGAGCAAGAAGAACAAGTTCAAAAGTTCGTTTAAAAGTTTCGTCATTTAATTACGAAGTAATTGAACATTCACTTAAGAAGCTTGCAATGGTTGTAAGGACACTTTTCAACTTGGTGCTTTGAACATGCAGAGTGCGGGGGCATGCGGAAAGTGTTTGTTTAATTCGTGTTTTTGTGTCATTTGTGGTTATATTTCGTAGACTTCTAACTGTTGAGGTAATTGAAAATAGAAGATGGAAGAAGTTTATAGAGGCTACTAAGTATTTAATTAGAGCAATCGAGGTGGAAAGAGGTAGATCCCTGCTAGACTTCTGAGGACTTTAAGAAATGTCGATGAAAAATAATGACATCGTAGAAGGTGGACAATCGATATTTCTGAGTGCTATTAAGACTATCTAAATGGATGAATATGAAGCCAAAAGAAAGGAAATTGAAGAAAAGAGGAAAGGAAATTAAAAAAAAAATTTTTTGATTTTGGGTTTTTTATTCGACCTTTTGAGGAGTATTTTTAAATGATGCTCTGTTCGAGCTTGAGGTCGAAAGTGTTGAGTAAAAAAAGCAACAAAAAAAAACTATATATATATAAATAATTTTGTTTCAAAAATGATATACATATTTCCTTTTAAAAAAATATCCAAAAATTTCACAAAAATGAGAAAAGCTCATAAAACATGTGATCAAAAAAACTTTCAACTGGAATTAAAATGAAGGCATTTTTCGAAATTATTTTGAAAAGGGAACGCAAACAATCAACGTAAAATGAAAGAACAATAACTAAAGCAAAAATGTTGGTAACAAAAACAAAAACAGTAACAATAACAAAAACAGTAACAAAATCAAAAACATGATTCTTCATAGCAGGTACAACCTTCCCAAGCGATCATCATTCTGTACGCCTGGATCATAATCGAATAGAACGAAACTGATCAGCTGACCCAAAGACGAGAAAATAGCAGCCTGAAAGTAATTTTGGTGTTTTGTGTTCAATGTTTGTGTGTTGTATATAAATTTTCATTTGATATATAGGTAGACATCACAATAAATGCTTTAAATAATAATTAAGAAGCATGCATATAACTACAAGCGTCGAACTACAAATAAGTGAGTTACTTACACCATTTATTCAATTAAATTTAGTTCAAGACCTCCCACCAAATTCGATTATAGTTCTAAACGTTTTCTTTTCTTTTCTTTTCTTTTCTTTTCTTTTCTTTTTCTTTTCTTTTTTCTTTTCTTTTCAAAAATTCATTATTTGAACAATTTTTTCGATTAATGAATCGATGCAACCCTGTTGGCAGATCAGCTGATTGCTTTTAAGACAGAGTTGCATTTTCCTGCTAATTTGTCTTCAAATTTATTTTTCTGTTCAGAAAAGAAAACGCTTTCCCATCGAATCAAATCTGAAATTAAAAAACATTAACCCTTACCTGCCCAATTTTTCATCATCGCCTGTATCGTCCTTATCGTGTAGCACAATGTCTACATATTGACCGAAATTAACAAATATTTTCGCCTTAAATGTTTAGAATTTTGGTTTTTTGTTTTTATCGAAATGAAATCATGAAGAAACGCAGTCAAAGAATTCAGTTAGAGCACATAGAGGAAAATGGAAAAATGGAAAGACAAAGAAAAAAATAGAAGTTCATAATAAAAAATCTCTCTCGAAGGCGTGGCACATGCAAAAATGTTCACTCAAATAGTGAGAATAAATTGAGAATGTGTTGCTGTGATTTGAAAAAATGCAAAAAAAATCACATTAAAATTCAAAACAAAAAGAAACCACGCATGTGCTTATAAAGAGAGAAACAAAGAGGGAGAGAGAGAGGGTGTAGGACAAAAGGACACTTCGCTGGACATGAACATACCTCACACCAGAAGTCCCACTTGGGATTGACATTATTCTCAATGATTTGGGTCTTGAATTCCTGTGCACCAACATTGATCACGGCATAAGGATCGGATTTGCCTTTACCCAAAACACCGATATCCTTTTTCATTAAATTCTTCGCCTCGATAACATGAATTCGTAGAATGCCCTAGAGAAATAGGAAATTATTGAAATTATTATATCATTTTCTCATGAATTGAAACTCACTTCCGGTTCAGGCATTTTCAGCGCCGTTGCCGGTACATCATTACTCAGGGTGATTGGCAATTTATTTGGCAGGACCATAACGGCACCAATTTGCTCAACAATAATCCGTCTCAGCAGGTCACTCAATCCAGGCATATCCATAAAATCGATTACGCCAACAAGATTAAAATCGATATTGGGATTATTAAGGAAGAAAATCTGTAGTCCGCCGATCAATGGCATCGATCGAATGAGAGGTTTCATTACAACTCTCACCCATCCGTGAATTTGGAAGTCCTTAATTCCACCCTTCATTCCACTCAAATAAAAATTGATATCACAATCACTCGCATAGAATAGATCCAAGTCCATGATTATCTCATTTCGATCGACATTCTTATCATAGATCTTAACTCCTCCGATTCGTGGTGGAATTGTTCCCAAAATAATTCGATCGAAACGAAATCCATTCATTTTGTAGTTGGACAGAGCGAGCGCTACGTTCGGTTCGATCGTTTCTCTTACCAGAGAACGAGCGAAATGATTTGCATTTGGCCAAACTTGTTTGAGTATCTGTAAGGATAATAAAAAGAAAAATGAGTGTTTGCGATCAAATCTTTTAAGGAATAAATACTGAACTCAACATACCTTATTAACCCATTCACAACGTTCAACATCGGGAAAATAGACCTTAAAAGAGGAATATCAATTATTCCATTTTATCTCATCTTTAATCCTTGAATAACTCACCCACGCTGGCAATTCATCGATACGTGCCAAAATAACATCCTTCTCGGATGCCAATGCCGAGGCCTTTGCCAGTTCTCGTTGATGTTGAGTGCGCTTACGAAATTGATCACGTGCAACAGACAGAATCACTGGAGCAATCAGCCATGCCACCGACCAGCCCATATACCCTACCAGATATATGGACCCAACTACGGCGACTTTTTTACAAAATCCATATATTAAGGAAAAAATGCCATCCTCGACTGTATGCGTTGACTTGGCTATGGCATCGTCGTCATCCTTTTTTACTATCGGCATTTTTTCATCGGCTTTAGCTTCTACTTCCTCGTCTAGTGGAGGTGGTGATGGCGGAAGGGGCTCCAGCGGCTGTAATGGTGTGCTTATGAGGTCACTTTTGGTTGACTGTTCAACCTCAGCGTCGGCCTCGTTGTCCGGAGAGCTATAAATAAAAGAAAGGCAAGGTATGAAAGTGGTTAGCTTGTGTAGTAGACAATCATGTGTTAGGGTACTTAGGGCCTCGTAAAACGTCTTAAAAGCACTTCGAAGCTAAAATCCTTTCTATGAAAGTTCTTCTGAAGAAATTGCTAATAATAATTCTAATTGAAATGATTGAAAAAAAATTGATTAAAATATTTTCTTGAGCCCATTCTTGGCTCATGATTCTGTAGTTGAAATTTTTTGTTGGCTATTTTTGATATAAAAATTCCAAAAATTCTCTCTCTTCATTTAGCGTTGGTGTGTGAATTTTAACAGATGCCTATTGCGTTTTTGTGGGTACTTGATTATTTTTGATAAAATCAAGATGACGCCATAGCAAAGAAGGCCACGCATTTATTAAAATAGAAAAACTCCTTGTTAGAGGGACTTTAAAAGAGGTACATTTTCGGAATGAGCACAACATTCAAAAAATTTAAGCAAAATTTAATTAATTATAAATTGAACTCTCATAAGCGGAAGAATTCCTTTGGCCCATTTGTTGAATGTGACCAATTAAAAGAGCTATCACTGTACGCATTGCATACCAATGGGGGTGGGGTGGATTGTTATTTAAGGTGCGAATCTGAAAAATTCCATGAAGAACTAAATATGATGTCACTTACAATGAAGTCAACTTCGTTGAATCCTTCGCAGGGGTGTTCATTCTATTTCGAAATAAAGTAGAAAATTGCTCTAAAAGAAGAGAATAAAGCTCTTCAAATATTCGATATTTTGTATCTTTTTAATTTGATTTATGTACGTCTTCCTATGATTCTTAAAACCGCTAAAAATGATTTTTTTAAATATTTTTTTATATTATTATAACATGTATGTTGCTTGAACTTAAAATCGTTCGAGTTAGCTACACTCATGACTAATCTCATTAAAATGTTTTGCTCTTTTCCGCTTCATTGTTGATTCGTTTTTATAAAGATTAAGTGCCGGCGTGCCGGCTTGCATAGCTAAGTAATTTAAATTGTGTAGCCAACAAAATATTGGAGAATAAAGTGCTTAGTGCTTCGAATCATAGAAAATTTAATTTAAGGCTCAGTTAGTCTTGACGGAACGAAATTTAACGTAATTCTTCTCCTGTAGAAGAAGTTAGTGATTTTAGAATCTAACGCACAATCTCTTAAGTAAATTAAAATAAGTTAAGTTAAGCTAAGTTAAGTTATATTAAGGTAAGTTGATTTTAATTAAGTTAAGTCAGGTTAAAACAAGTTAAGAATAGGTTAAGTTAAGTTAAATTAAGTTAAGTCAAGTCAAGGTAAGTTCAGTTTAGTTAAGTTATGTTAAGTTATGTTAAGTTAAGTTAAGTTAATGTTAAGTAAGTTAAGTTAAGTTAAGTTAAGTTAAGTTAAGTTAAGTTAAGTTAAGTTAAGTTAAGTTAAGTTAAGTTAAGTTAAGTTAAGTTAAGTTAAGTTAAGTTAAGTTAAGTTAAGTTAAGTTAAGTTAAGTAGTTAAGTTAAGTTAAGTTAAGTTAAGTTAAGTTAAGTTAAGTTAAGTTAAGTTAAGTTAAGTTAAGTTAAGTTAAGTTAAGTTAAGTTAAGTTAAGTTATGTTAAGTTAAGTTAAGTTAAGCTTAAGTTAAGTTAAGTTGTGTTAAGTAAAGTTAAGATAAGTTATGTAAAGTTAATTTAGGTTAAATGAAGTAATTTATGCTCACTCAAGGCTAACAAAATATGTTGTAAGGATAATTGCTTAATATGGGAGGCCTGATGTTTGTTCGACTCTAACGTAAAACAATCAATAATAACAAGACAAGATGCAATTTACTTTGTAAAGCGTAATTTAAAAAATAATTATAAGAATACATTCTACAAAGCTCGATTAATTGCAGCATTAGGCCCAATTGGAACTGTTGCCAAACGATGAATCAACATGAAAGGCAGAAACTCACCAAATGAACGGCTTAACAAGCTCGATTTGCTTCATTGGCGTTGATGATTTACACCGAGTCATGATTTCTTAACGCTTTATCAGTCATAATTGAAAAAAATATCTACGGTATGGAAATGGACCCACAAAATCATTTGAGTGGACAAAGGGATGGAAATGGAAACACTTGAGAGTGAAGGCCTTAGATATGTATTTAAATGCATTTAAAGAAATTTTTGAAAATATTTTATTGAAACTCTTTCTTCATCGCTTTCGAAAGAATAATTTCTGTTTATGCTTACCTCATCGTGTATACAGAACGATTTTAATTATTGCCGGCTATCGCAAGAAATCAGACCAAGCACAGCATGCAAAAGAACAACAATTTTTAGCTCTAGGGCGCCACAATTTTATGTTTTTCAGACTGTGTGTCGTATCAGTAACTAAAGAGAATGAAACAAAAAAAAAAACACGAAAATGTGGAAAATCAATTTAAAAGAAAATTTAAGAACAGCACTAGAATTTTATTGCTCGCCCACGCCCACGTCAAAATGCAGTGGAAATTTTTTTAATTTTTTCCTTTCATATTCTTTTGAAATTTCCAAAAAAAAAATTTTTTTAAATTGAAATCATTTAATTTCAAACCGACATTTTATCAAAATTTCGACGACACATTATTCATCACAAAAAAAAAAAAAAACCGGATTTGTTGACTTTGCCAATCGTCGATGTTACCTTCTAAAACAACACAAAAGGAAAACGAATCTAACAAAAGAAAAAAAAAATGCAAAAGAGCTTCCGACTATTGTTTCTGAAATTCTTTCTCTGAACGAGAGGAATTGTTTGATCTTCTAAGAGAGACCGTAACACACTGAATTTGAAAGTCAATTTGCCAAAAGTAATCGCAAAGATGCTATTTCAGAAACTCGCTCAAAATGTTCTCACACAAAATTAGCTTTCACTCATAAAAGCTTTTTGCAAATTTTGATGCATTGTGTTTGGTTCTAAAGAGACTTGTAAGATATGTATGTTCTATTGTTTTATTCGTCATCTTAAGGAGTTTTTATTCAAAGCAATTAATTATCGGCTTCTGTGCAAGGCTAAGATAAATGCAGTGGGCTTACATAAAAAGGATGCTTGTGAGTGACAATAAAAATAGCTTAAGTTTTTCCGAAGGTACTTGAGAATTGTTTTTTACTTGAATGTTTAAAATTTTTTCAGAAGAATTTTTGCTATGAAAGTAGAAGAAATATTCCCCACAATTGAGGAGCGGAAGTAGGTTTTTTGAGTTTGCTTGCTAAAGCTATTTGTTCTTGGCAGTGTAAGTAAGGGAGTGTTATAAATCGTAATGAGTGGTCTAATAAGAGGAAATATCCAATTTAAGATGACCTTTACCAAGACTCGTGTACCAAGAAGTAATCTTTATTTCACTTGCTTTTTCGAAAGCTTATAAGCATATGTTGCATAAATTGCATATGTTTCATATGGTGCATATGTTGCATATGGTGCATATGTTGCATATGTTGCATATGGTTCATATGGTGCATATGGTGCATATAGTTCATATGGTGCATATGTTGCTTTTGTTGTATATGTGACATATGCTGCATTTGTTAAATTTTTTGCATTTGTTGCATATGGGCATATGTTGCATAAGTTGAATATGTTGCACTTGTTGCATTTGTTTCATATGGTGCATATATTGCATTTGTTGCGTATGTTACATATGGTTCATATGGTGCATATGGTGCGTATGGTTCATATGTTTCATAAATTGCATATGTTGCATTTGTTGCATACGTTGCATATGTTGCATTTGTTGCATATAGGCATATGTTGCATAAGTTTAATATGTTGCATATGTTGCATTTGTTGCATATGTTGCATGTGTTGCATATATTGCATATGTTGCTTATGTTGCATATGGTGGATATGGTGCATATGTTACACATAGTCATATCATGTGAATTTGTGTAACAAACAACAAAAAAGAACAAAACAATGTCTAATCCCTAATTCCACCGAAAAATCTAACCCAAATAAAATTTGCAAAACAACAAATCTATCAAATATGTATACAAAGCAATAAAACCCGAAAGTGAACCAAACCGATCTACCTGTAACTGGTGAAGTAAATTAGTAAATGCTAATTTTATACGATTTGCGTCCTTAAATGGTGTGGAGGAAGCGATTTGTATCGAGTCTATAAATTAATAGGTATTAATTAATGAAAGCATTTTGGAAGAAAATTGTAATGATATGGCTTTCGTAATGATGTCCTTGGAGGGCTCTTTGAAATCTGTCTACAAAGCTTAAATGTATTTGTGAAATAAATGACCAATGCTTTCATTTAAAATCAACTTAATTAGCACTTTGTAGCTATTCAATTGACATTTGTTAAATCAATTGCTAATGACAGCTCAAATCAAATTTAGTCTTTGGGAACGCACACGCACTTAAAAGTGCTCAAACACAATTAGAAAACGAACTACAATTTTACTGAACGAAATCCAAAAGTTCAAAGGAAATAATTTGATGAAAACACTTTTAATTAAATGCTTTTTGAAAGCACAAGCTATTTTATTGAAATATAATATTCTCAAGAAAAGCTTAAGAAAATTGATGCCTGAATTAATTTTTTGCTTGTCTTTTTTACTTAAAAACAAATAAAGAATCCTTAGCAAAGGAAACACGAGCTGAAATATTTTCAGACCAGAAATATTTTACTCATTTTTTTTAGCTAAAAATTCTTTCGAATTAAAGCAAAAATTCCATTTAAATTCCTTTGACCAAACATGTGAAAGCCACACAAATCCCACACTCACAAGCAAACGCACAAACCAAAATGCTTTCGAATGTTCCGCACAAAAGTATGCAATGTAATTGGATCAGACAGCCGTAACGAGCTTCCGGCGAACAAATTCCGAAACAGATGTTCCGGTTAAGAATTCTTAAACGTGACTTTTACGCTCAGCACATTTTCCCCCGACTCCCCACCAGCGCCGCTGAATTTTCCGATGAAGTAAGCAAAGGCCATTTCCGTGCAGATAATGAGGAAGAACAATGAAAGCAACACCAAAAAAAAAAAAAAAATCATTGGGATTAAAATTTCATGTTCTAAGCAGAGGTTACCATAGTTCAAAGTCACAATTAAGCAACATTTACTGAAGCTACTTTGGCTGTGAAAGTACCAAATATACTTTAGCAAAGTCTACTCGGTTAACCGACATTATCATTTCCTTTTACGCAGCTACATTTTTTTTTATGAGTTTCTCGAGCATTTCGCCAAATGGTAACACAAAAAGTTTTTCTTTTAATTCGTTGTTTCAGAAATTTGTTGTCGCTTTTTCTCTTGCGTTTCTTTTTCTTTCATTTCTCGAATGCTTCTGAAGCGTACTTTAAAGTTTCTACTTACGAAAGGTGAAGCTAAAATTGTTAGAATTTTTTTGGTTGGTTTTTGTATTTATTTTGTCTTCTTGTTTATGTCTTTTCCACACCTGTGAGCTTTTTTATCTGTTCATTACGGAACAAATAAAGAAGTGGAAAACTTTTAGTAACAAGCAATTACGAGTTTTATTTGTTACTGTCTTAGCGTCATTGAGTGCCTCGAAACATGTTGAAGGAGAAGTTTTTTCATTGATAATATTGTCCATAAAAGGGAAGGCTCCTCAGCCATTTTAAATGGAATTGTGTTCCTAATGAAGAGTAGTCCATTAAAAATTTCCAGTTCATAAGCTAGAGGTTGAAACTTTCCAGAAAAACGTCGCTGAATTATAAATTCAAAGTAAGTACCACCCTGCGTATGAGCAATGCAACACAAAGGAATATGAATAAGCAATACTCATACGCAGAGTAGTGCCGCTTTGTTTGTTGATAAGGCTTTTAGGGAACTACATACATTAAGAAAATTAAATTTTAATCTCAACCGGAACTTGTTTCACTGTAACAGCCCTACGTGATGTCGGACTTAATGTGATTCTTTCAATAAGTGTATTTTAATAGACCGGACACAGGAAGCATCCTTGTTTCAATATCAATGCAATAAAAATAATCTTTGAAAGTAACAGCTCATTTGAGAATTCCTGTTGAAGGAAAGAGCATTTTCTACATTGCTGAAACGTGAGAATGAAGTACAATACGAGGGTATAATCTCTTAAAGTGGGTGAAGGAAAGTAAGAAGGAAATTTTATCAGGATCTTTTTAAGACTTAAACAAAGTCATCTTACAAGAAGACAAAAGAAAAATTTCTTTTTCTGGTTAAAGCATAAAAATTTAAATAATTTTGCGAAGAACTTTCAATCTCAGAGCACCTTCGACGATTTATGAAGTGTATAAATTTTCTGTCCCTGAATTTAAAAAGAAAAATATTTCAAAAGCGCTCAAGCATACTTTCCAAGTGATTTTCATCTCATTTATCCTGTTTAACATCAGTCAGCGCTCGATTTAAATGCACATAAATCAACATTTTGCCCTTTCACACACATCGTTGAACATTTCGGCTCCCCAGCAAGCTCAGAAATACATTCGTAAAAGGTTGCCTTTTTGTTTCAATGGCAAGGTGACAAAAACCGAAGACATGCTTTCGAAAAACTCGCAGCTCAGACCGAACAATGACATCGTTTTGCATAGTCTTAAGGTACTTTAACGTGTCCTTGCTTTTAAAGTGTTGGCTTTGAATATAAATACCTTTCGGATATTCGAATCCATTCAGCAACGAAACAACTAAAAATTATGCATTTTCCATTTTCACTTTACATGAACTTTTTCGCGTTATATCAATTTCACTGTTTTATGCAAATTTTTCCTTTTGAAAGTCAGCCAAAACTTGTAAAGGACTCTTCCACATTGGTGACAAAAGATAATAAAGTTTCTATTCTACAAAGCATAAAGGTTTCACTTCAATTTCTGTTACTAAAATTCATTTCCGTTAGAAAATTTATTCCAACGAATAATAATTGTACGAAGACAACGACGACTTGTAACGGCGACAGCACAGCTTGAACTGAGTTTTCACGGTTTTTTTCACGTGCTTTTGACCTACATACTTTTACTTTTGTAAAAGAATATTCTTAGGCTTACAATTGAAAACAGTGTCACCTCAAGTGCACTTGTGCCGTTTCAACTCAACAGTTCATTGAGCTTGAGTTTATTCTTGTCCAATGCAGCATGGGTTTTTGAGTGAAAGCTCTATTAGGCGCACATGTTGGAGACAGGATTTTTTTAGCTCTTTTTTTCAGGGTTATTAGACCGGCTTTGTATACAAACGACCTTGGAATCTACACATTGTTCGTTGTTGTTTTTGTGGTCTCTCGATTATCCATGCGTTTTTGTTTTGATCGGCTAGTTTAGAGGTTTTCTATTTGTATGTCCTTATTGTGAGCTTTTGATAGGGTAATTTGTACGGCTTTTTGTGACTGATATCTTGATACTTACTTTTTTCTGGGATTGTCGAAAATAATTCGATTAAAAAACTCAATGTTAAGTTAAATTTCAGATGATTTTTGGAGGACTCAATTCTTTTTGTTCAATACAAAATAAAATATTCAAAATTTTCTTCATCATTCATCTTCCTATTTCGTTGTGTTTTGAATATCTCATTTATTGTGAACCTTCTTTAATATTCCTCTTCACTTATTTCCAATGATTTTTACTGTGCATTGAACATTTTCAACTTTTGATTGCAATAAAAAATGAATAAAAACTGCCAAAAGGAAAGGCTATAAAATAATCATTGCTTTAAAACGTGAAGAGCTTTCAATTGGGTGAATCAATTTTAAGAGCTTCGACCTTTCATTTGAGGGGGAGTTTTTAAAGCACTGATAAAAAAAAAATCACTTTAGTATTAGTAGTGTGGGATGAAATGATTTTCAGATCAATATTTTTCTACTTTAAAAGTTTCTATGAAGGATAATATCTTATTTTTAACGAGGATATTAAGATGTTATGCATTCTGAGCACGAAACTTTCACCTAATGGATTTATAACTTTGCTGAAAGTATTGTGTGCCTAACAAAATATTTTTTCTTCTGAATTTCTATTGCTTTACTCCCATAAATCTTTTAGAAAGGAGTGTGCAAAGGAATAAATAAGTATTATTTCTATTAGAAAAATATATGTATATTAAGGTGCCCCAAAAAAATTTTTTTTTCTGAGCACAGGCGTTTTTTGAAAGCTAAAGGGGTAATGTTTTTTTCAGAATTTTTTCAGATTTTTTGGAAAACGTTTAGAGGTTCCCCAAAGCCGTTTTTCCCCTAGTTAACAGAGCTTTTGGACTTCCTTTAATTGTAAGCATACTTTCATTTACGATGCACTCGTTTTAAGTCTTGCTGCCATCGTGTCAAAAGAAAAATGTTTAATCTTTCCGTCTGTGTCGAAAGAGCAAAAAGTTCGATTGTTCTCGTGGTCTATTTTCAAAGACAATCTCAAATTTTTTCAAAAATTTACTTTAACAGCATAAACAAGGTGTCATAACTTCTTAAGTTACTATAAAACTATGAAAAAGTAATGATGCAGTTTGATAGACTGTGCGTTTGTTAAAGCGTGTAAATATTAAAATATTTATTTACTTTCGCGGTGGTAAGGTAATAACCTAAAAGCAATGTGTTGCATACATAAAGGGGTATATTTTTAACAGTCTTTGCTTATGTGACACAGACGGAAAGATTAAACATTTTTCTTTTGACACGATGGCAGCAAGACTCAAAACGAGTGCATCGTAAATGAAAGTATGCTTACAATTAAAGGAAGTCCAAAAGCTCTGTTAACTAGGGGAAAAACGGCTTTGGGAGACCTCTAAACGTTTTCCAAAAAATCTGAAAAAAATCTGAAAAATACTTTACCCCTTTAGCTTTCATAAACTGCCTGTGCAGCTATGAAATTAAAAAAAAATTTTTTTGGGACACCCTAATGTATATAAATTGTATAAATATTTGAAGATACGTTAAATGATCTATAAACGTGTGTGCTTCACCGAATTTATTCATTAAATAGAAAATGGTTTCCATTTTGTCATATTCAAAGACAAAAGTAGTCAATTAAAATAAAATTTTACTTTTTTTGGATTAAAATTTCATCCCTATGACACATGAAGTGTATTAAAATTATCAATATTGGCATAAAATATCATCTCCTCTTTGTGGATTTATATTTTGCAACACGCTATCAATGTTGAAACAGTCTCGTTTACTTATTTCAAAAAATTTCCGAAAAAGCAAATTTTAATATTCCAAAAAGCCTGCATTTGATTGACATGAAAGCCCAACGGTACGTATGAGCAACGTCATAATGTGTGCATTTCATGCGTTGCTTGCAGGGCAGAGCATTACGTATACGACCGGGAGACCGTTTTCAGTTTCGCAAACGAAATGAAACTAATGTGGGGCAATATTTTTTTTAATCTTATTTTTTATATTATTTTTCATTTTTATGTTCGTTCGTATCGTATTCACTCGTATCATGCGTGAGAGAATCACATATCATACATTGAAGGGTAGTTACTCGTATACCGAATGAATCATTTGCTTTTGATGGTGAGCCTGCAGCTGGTTATAATAAGGAATGTAAGCAGAAAAAAGCAGTAATTAATTTAAACTAGATTTCGCAACCTTATGTAACATAAATCATCCTCAGGACGTTACATGATATTGAAGAAAACTGTGCTGGTTATTATTCGGAAGCTTTTATGTGAAAATTAGAAATATAGTCGAAGGAATTACATGAGATGATTTATAAAGCGACTCTTAACGCGACGAGTACACACTGGTAAGTAATGATTTAAAGAGGGTTGTTTAAAACTACTATTTTTTTCTTGAGTAGAGAGTTGACATGTTTGCTTATTTCCAACAGATATTCTCGAATTCAATACTTATTAAAATAATGGGGTCTTCCCTTAAACGCGAAAAGTTTGAAAAAGCGTAAAAATGAAAAATTTTTCATACAAAACTTCCTTCATTAATTTCTAAGCCTTCTTGATTTATGAGCTTGCGAAGTTTTCGAGGCAAACAATGACCTCTAATGTTCTTTCCAATCTGACTTAGGAAATTTTTAATCCGACCCCCATAGCTGTTTAATTGCTTCACTGCACTTTCGCATTCTGTGATTTTGCTTTACATGAATTTTTGACAATGTCATTTGCATATAAAAAGAGAAAACAAAAAGGTTGAAAATACGGGCGAGGTAACATAAAGTCTCTCCTCAAATGAATATTTCATTGGATTTTAATGGTAAAAAGGTTATATGAAGAACTCCTGTTGAATGAAAATATTTTATGTAAGTGCTTCTAGACTAGGACATTCTAATGAGAAGTCTTTAATGACTGTCCCTAAGATAGACATTTAGACTAAGAAGGGTCTTTAACGCTTTAAAGGAAATCAGTTTCAAAGATTTTTCATTCCATTTAACAAAGCAAAGGACTTAAAAGTACCATAATGTAAAAAAAAGATGTGTAATATAAAGCATTAGGAATTTAATTTTAAAGTTTTTAATACCTTTAAGGCTTCTTAAAAGTTGAGAGCTCCATTTCATCCGCTTGAATTAGTTTCAGTCAAGCGAACTTAAAGCCCTCAGGTTGCAAAATGAAAGTTCGAAATGGGAAAAAGAGTTTGCTACGCTAAGTAAATATATAAATGAATAAATGTTTTCTATGAAAACACATTCGAAGACATATCAAAACTTTTGCCTTCTTTATAAGATCGACGAAGGATGATGAATTCAATATCAAGTTCATCTTTGCTTTAATCCTCATTGTGTGTGCTGTGTGCGATTTTCTTCCTTCCTCAATTTCTTACAATAAAATGCCATCAAGTTTGGAGATTAAATGATTTGAGCTAAATTAAGGCGATTTGTGGCCACGCAAAATCGTAATAATTTTTAATTTAATAAGCCATCAAAATATTGATCCTTATTCCTTCCAAAAAAAAAACTTCCCAAAACCTCCGGTTGACTAATGTCATCAGAACTTCCAAAAGCAAAGTAAACAATAATTAAAACAACATAAAGGCAAACAGCCAAAAATAAATTATCACGAAATATTTCAATCAATGGAAAGCCATTATTGGCCCTATCTCCTGTGGGAAAAGCTCCCAACGACAGGCGCAGACATGCGAAGAACAAAAACGTGCAACGCATTCACAATGTTTAACACATTCCGGATGATTGGGCTCCATGTAAGCAGAATGAATCGAACGGAAATCGACTGCGGACGTAGGTTGTTTTGCTGTGCAAGGGTCAAAGGACACATGTCAGATTTGCCAAGTGGACTGAATATTATTTGTTGAATATTCATTAGCCCGGCCACTACTTTGGGTTTGTTGAACAAACAAGAGGGAGTTGTGTTTGTGGTTAATGGTTGCCCCTATCGGAGTTTGTTTTATTTACTTCCGCTTAGAAGGTCTGCTCTTTCTCGTTCGTTCAGTTTATTATCAGGAAATATTTTCATACTCACTTTGTTGTTTTGTTGCTTTTGTTTGTATTACTTAGTAATTTTCCACACTTGATTATTTTCGATAAAATATTTTTGATAAATATAATTCTGTTTATGGGAAAAATCTTCGACTTTGCTTTAGTTCTTATAATTTTTCCTCTTTAGCAAAGTCCTCAACTCTTCACCGTTTAAAAGTGAACTGTGTGTTTCTGCTTCATCGGAAGCTTCCTTCCCATTGAAAATTTCTTTTACAAGAATCGGCTTGAGTGAAAAAAAATCATTTTTATTTGAGTCAAAGCTTTTCTTTTTTCTGCTCTGAAAGAAAACAAATTTTTAGCGGGAAAACAAGGTAAAAAGCTTTTCATTTGGATTTGTTTAACCTGTTGGATTGTTGGAGCTTTTTTTGTTTGAAAAAATTTCTCTGTTTTGTTTACATTTGGTTCGTGTAGCGTGCGATAGGACGATTGAAGGAAAGCTTTTTGGGTGCTTATAATTTCCCTTTTGGAAAGTGAAGTTGGGAGATCCCACGTGTTATACCTTTAATTAAGCTTTTGACCTTAGAATCGTATAATTAATTATTGTTTTATTGCTCTTTTCTGATGGTTTTAAGCCTAATTCAGTAGAAGTAGACGTCAATCGCATGTTGGCCAAATTACTTTCATGAGCGCACGCAATATATTTTTCTTTAATTTCATAGATTTTTGGGATTGCTAGCCCACGCAATATATTCTTCAATTATTTTTGTTTCTTTCTTTTGGTGTTGTGGTCCTTTTAAAGTATGTAATTATGAAGTGGCAGAACCCTATTATTCTGTAAGAAGTAATATAGTTGCCTCTTTGTCACAATTGTTAACATAGAATTCCTCAGCAATGTAGGAGATTTGTTAATCAATTCCTGGCTTCTTCAACAAGTTTAAGAACATTATCCTAGCCCCCATACCCTTTCTACTGGAGCTATCAGTTCCCTTTTAAAATCAAAGGGAAACTGCAGGTGAAAAAATACTACCAATTTAATACATTAAATAACGACTCAGCCAACCATATATGGAGTGCTCCGAAAAAGTGTGTGAAAGGACTCCTTTTAAGACGCCCTGACGAAGGGTGTTCACAGTGCCCCGAATAGGAGTGTAAAAGGACTCCTAACGGAGCTCTTCGAAGTAGTGATTTTGCCAAGGCCTCAAGAAAAACAATGCCTAGAAGCATTTAGGGAGACCAAACGAGTCGTTTAAAAAAAAAATAGTATCTGAAAGAGAGTTCAACCAGACTCTTAAGGAGCATTCTAGCAAATATTGGAAGATAAATTTAGAGATCCCAAAAAGTACACTCTCTCCATATAAGGCTCCGTGCTATTTTCTCCTGAAAAAAGCTCATTTAGAGCGCATTAGGAACATTTGCGCTCCGGAAAAGGAGTCTTTAGGAGCTCCGTATGTTCTCTTTTGGTGGGTTGAGGACTGAAGGCATCAAAGAAAATTAATATTCAAAGCCTAAATGCATGCTATTCAATATTGATATACTTGTTTATGTAAAACCGTGTCTCAACGTTGCTTAACTAAGACCGTAAGAAGCAGGGCCCAATCCAGATTTTTTACCACTCTGGCCTAAAAAAATATTTTTCGCCCCTATGATCCCACTAATGGGGTGCCGTTTCCGTTTATCAATGTAAAATTTTCGTCCTTCACAATGCCGCTCTGCGAGTTTACCATATATAATAAAGATTTGCCACCTCCTAAATCGGGGTCTGGTAAGAAGATCCGCCTAGCTTCAAAAACCATTGTTCATTGTGAAATGAAATAGAGACATTCAGGGTTGTCACAGAATCCTATAGCTGTCAGAATTGGAATTTTAGTCGACTGAATTTTCATATATATCTCATAGATAGAATAAAGAACCGATAACAGTTCCGATTCCAAACCAAAAACCGCAAAATTTGTAAATTTTGTATGAAATTGCGATCGATTTTAGCTCCGATTCCGATGGCTATCGGATCCTGTGACACCCCTGATTACTGCAAGAATAAACAGGATTCACAATGTAAAATATTTATTTTCATACTTTTCCATGTTGAACCAAAATATTATATTGTCGAAATAACGGCGGTTCTTCAAAAAATTTTCCAACTGCGCAGTTAAAAAATGTTCGCCAAACTGTAATCCTTGTTTTAGTTCAAACCTCTCCCAACATGTTGAAGGTTGCATTTCCCCTGAAACATTTTGTAACATGATACATGTTTGATGGTCCTAAAAGGATGTAGGACGATAGAAAAGTTGTAATACTAATGCCTTAAGCTTGTAAAGGTGGAAAAAGGTTTTTGCCTTTTAATGAGAAACAGAAAAATGTCGCATTAATTTAGAAACGAGTCCTTTAAGATCGTATTTTCTACTTCGAGAGTGCTTAGGTATGAGTGCTCTAGAAGGTAATTGGAATTTGCAATAAGGTAAGCTAAAGATTAATTTTCCACTAAATAGGACTTTGTTCTAATTTATATGCCGAGAAAGCACAAACACATTAATAAATAAATCATTCATTTGTATGTATGAATTTGTAGACACGTGGCTGAATATTTCGCATTCTTAATGGATTCACATGGGTCCTTGTTTTGTTATTCGTGACGCTGCTAAGGTGATTTATTATATACCTCGATTAAGATGTAAGGGAAAAATGTATTCCCAAAAATATTATTCTCCAGAAGCTTTCAAGAGGATTGATTGTCAAATGGAAAACTCATTTGTAAAAGCAAAAAATTCTTTATTTCAATGTTAATGAGTTTTTCTTTGTTTTCTTTTTCTCTTAACTCTGACGAATTAATTAAAGTTGTTTCCGCCATTTGAACAAATGCAATGATGAGTAAGAACACTGATTGGAAAAATTTCCCCCATCCATTCTGACTATCAATAAATAGAGGAAATATTTTATTTTGATTTTTATTAATCAGTTAATATCCATCATTTATTTTAATGAAACATTTTAATGACAATAAAATTTAGTGCACTTCATGAGAGCTCTCAACGAGTGAAAAGCACTTAATTAACTCATGCAATAAAAAAGGACGAAAAAATATGGTAATCTATGTAGATTTTGAGCTGAATGCGATGCGATAATACAATAGCGACTAATTGCATCGTTAATTAGGGATATTGATTAAGTAATTGCATTTTTAAAATTAATTTGAATTCAGCTCGATTGTGTTCTGATGTGTTTGAAGGACGAAATAGCGATGGCAGATTACATCGATATTTTGTTTTAATTGATTTATCCAAATGTATAAAATTATTTATATGGGAAATGTTAAATTCAAAGGGTCTGGCGGGTTAAGCAAAGGCATGCGGCATCATGAAAGGAATTTTTAAATTTTGTTGATTTTTCGAGAGAGAGAGACTACTTTTTAGATTTTTATTAAGAACGGTCCTTGAAAATTCTTTTTTAATAAGCCTATTTTCAAAATTTTATATCTCAAAAACTAATTAAGATAAAAAGATGAAACAAACGTTGGGCAATTGCTAATATAACAGGAAATCAAAAAAATTTTTTTTTAATTTTTACACTGAGAAAAATTTTCCCACAAAACTAAAAAGACAATTTTAACAATTTTTTGCAGTGTGTTACGAGTTTAATGCCGCTCTAAAAATTATTTTAAAAAATACCTCTAAGTATTTGCTTTAATTAAAAAAAAAGTTTCATTCAAATGAAATGGCGCAACAGTGAGATATTCAAAAAATTACAAGTGCACTTAGATGCTCTAGTACTAATATCCAGTACAAATGTTCGAAAATGATACAAAACACATTACTCATGCCGCATGTTTTTAAAAATTTAATATCTCCAAAAATAATTGAGATAAAAAGATGAAACAAACGGTGACTTATTGTTAATAAGACAAGGAATATAGAAAATTTATTTTTAAATTTTACACTGAGAAAAGTTTTTGCACAAAAAATAATTCAACATATCAAATTTTTATTAAATAATTCAACATATCGATAAGCCTGGACGATTCCGTATCTCTAACTTGAAAGGGTTGCTCACAACAAATCGATAAGCCGATATGTTACTGCCATCACTACATATACAATCCATTTTAATTCATCATATAATTTAATTAAACAATTATGTATCGTGTCATGTGCCCAATTAAGAACAAAGTTGTTTTTGCTGGTCATAACTTTGTGAATGAAATGTCGGCTTCGTTGTTTGAACTCATTTAAACTATTCATAGAATTAACATAAAATTAGCAAGAAAATCGTTTCTGTGATTGTCCTTGTCAACATTTGTCAAATTGATTGCTTTCATTGTCATTGCTCTAAGGAAATTTTGATGTGTGAGGCAAGTGAATATACCCTGCAGTAATGAAGAGGTCAATTTACCAAAAAACAAGTACTCGGAAGTTACTCAAAATATGACTAGTCATAAAATATAGTATTTTATATAGGAGAATTGACAAGACCTTGAGTATCTCCAAGCGTTCTAGACGAAGTGTGGTTAAACAATTCGACCAACTAGTAGGTGCGGAATAATTTTCCTCTAATAGACCACAGTAGGTCTACTCTTGGAGTAGTTACATTTGGAGTGGCTATTTTTCAACGATAGCTCAATGTTAAAACAGACAGCTAAAAGCATTGGTTGGCAAATTAAGGGGCCGTCCATATATTACGTCAGCATGATTTTGACCATTTTAGACCCCTTCCTCCCCCTTATCATCAATCGTCATCGTCCAGAACCCCCTCCCCCCCTTGTTTGACATCATCTTTGAGCTCTTTATTATTTCACAAGTAAATAGAAATTAATTTCTTCAAAATATAGTTTAATAGTGTTTTCTTATAAGATAGAGATGATGACGTGATCATTGCGGATTGACCCCCCTCCCCCACATCATCAAGCGTCATCATTCACGTGACCCCCTCCACCCCCCTGTATGATGACGTAATATATGGACGACCCCTAAGAGAGAGTAGTCCTGTTATTTTTGTGACTAGTCGGGGAGTAGTTCGAGAGTAGTCGGAATTACTGCACGGTTCTTACAAATTGATGAGTACATGTACAAAATATATGTTGACATATGTGTGTAGGGATGGAAAAGGAACTTCACGCGTGAGAGAGAATGGGAACTCCTTGAAAATTATTGTGATATATTAAAAGGATAATAATTGAAGTTCTTGAAGATTTGTTGGAACAATGAAGTCAAAGGACTTAATAAATTCGTGATTCATTAAAAGTTTATTTACAGTTTAACCCTATAAATGCCAATTGTAATCTTTTTGGGATCTAGAACTTGTTAAAATTTAATTGACAGTGGGCTTATTGTTTAATAAAAGGGCGTCCCTGCTCGGGCGCCAATTTTGTTGTGTTCTCCTTTGGGAGGACTTCTATTTTACTTTGATTTTTATTTGCAGTATTAACAAGTCTTCGATTTTAGTTGTTTTGAATCCGCTTTCTTTAATTTTGTTGATTATTGCTTTGCGCATTGATTGCAATTGATAAATTTTTTTGTTTCCAAAACTTCAACTTAAAATATGCTTAAAATTACTTAAAACTAGGTTCGCTGACGCAAACTTTGCTGCAGTCGCTGCACTCCCCCGCTGGTGTCTTCTCTCTTCGATTTCTGCACACGTCTTCAGCTTTCGCTTCGGACTTGCGTTGTTCCATTTCTCCACTTTCTGATTGAATGCACTATTTGGCTTGCACTCAACTGCTCTAATTTAGGTTTTTTAGGCTGTTGTTGCTTGTTGTTGCATTCTTTATTCTGCTCGACACAGTGAGCTCCCGGCACGTGTGACATGATCACAACAGGGTTGAGAGTGTTAAAATATGGTTTTCATTCATACAAAACACACTTTAGTTTATTTTTGGTTACGATAATCTACGTCCTTATTTAAAGCTTATCTTAACTTTAACCCTTTAACTACTTATTATGATATTTTTTTGTATATTACTTCTAAATACACAGCACTATGCCACTTCGAAGGCAGCTTGGCTTAATAAAAGGGTGTCTATACTGAATCCTTTGGGTGTGAATGGGTTAAAATATGAAAGAATTACCTAAAAACACATCCTATGAATTTAAATTCCAATTGTATTTCTGTTTCTACTATCTATTTGACAATTTGTGACACCAGGCTGTTTTAAAGGCATTTATTCTCAACAAAAGAGAATCCTTTAGGTGTGAAAGGATTAAAATATGATTTAAATACCTCAAAAAGCGCAAGCAAGTGCCCTCAAAAAACTCTTGAAGAACACTTCAACATTCCTCTAAGAAATTGTCTACCAATCTTCATTTGTTTCTCTTTTTTTTTATCCCCTTCAATCGATACCTAAATTGCTTCCCGCTCAATAAATTGCCATACCGCATGTGGATCCCATAAAAAACAAAATCCTACGAAAAAACGTGTAGCCTGGCAAGTTTTCGTCGGATTTCAATAAAGATTTTGTTTGGGTTTTTCTTCGTTTTATGGCAGTTCTCGAACGTTTTATGTGGGTAGCTTTGAGCGTTTTTTTGATTGCCATGGAAAACAGCAAACAAAAAGGAAAACAAGAAAACAGGAAAAATAAG
Source organism: Chlorops oryzae (assembly GCA_020466095.1). Lineage (NCBI taxonomy): Eukaryota > Metazoa > Arthropoda > Insecta > Diptera > Chloropidae > Chlorops > Chlorops oryzae. The sequence goes on along the minus strand of CM035809.1, from coordinate 20,353,444 downwards.
TAAAGTGTGGGCATATGAAATGAAATGGGTTAAACGTGCCGTCAATAGAGCTTACATTGGCGTAGAAAAATATGACCGTCTCTTTTCTCTGGAAAAGAAAAAAATGCCAACAAAAAATAAAAAGGGGAATGTGGACGAAAGTCCAGTTAAGAACAGATATTCGTATAAATTTTTCGGAAGTGTCTAAACAGGATCAACGGGCATTTCAATTTTTGAAGGCTTTACACGATTTATGTTTTATTTTGTTTATTTTGTTTGATTTTTTTTTTTTTTTTTTGCTGCCAGTGTCATCTAAATTTATGAGCCCTGAAATTTCGTGACCTTTTTGCTTAGCAGGGAAGTCCTCCGATTGCTCAATTAATTTTGTCCTTGGGAAATTTAACAAAGCGGATATAATACCTGCTGCTGAAAATATAAGTTATGTGCGTATATATATTCAGCACAAAAAGTAATCCAAGGATAATTACAATGTCGAAAGCATTTGAAATTATTCAGAATGCAGGAAATTAGTCCTGTTGTTTGTAATAAAACATCGAATAAACGAAGAGCATTTAAAAGTTTTTGTATTTAATTTGACCTAAATTCTTTGTTTCCTCTTAAAGTTTGTTTCCTTGTCGTAACATTAAGCCAAAGCACTGGGGCATTATGCTCTCAGTTTTGTATCTCTCTTGAATGTTATAAATATTAAATGAAGGATTATGGATGATGGATTGCCTGCTGTAATGCTCAGGCTCATGTTTACGAAATGAGCACCTAAAGAAGCGTTCTTGCTGCTGGTGGTCTTCTGTCAAGGTTGAAGTTGAAGAAAATCACAAAAATAGAAAAGAAAACAACCAGTTGCCAAGGAAACTGTAAAAAACGAGTGGAAATTATTTTCTATTTTTGCTTGTTGAAATTTTAGCTTTTTTTCTAGCATGCGATATTTATTCTCAGTTGTTTTTCAATTTTTTGTTTTAGAGCATCCCATCTGAGGAGTCCATCATACTTTGCATCCGAAATCTTTGATCCTTGTAGATATATTAAATGTTATTTCTTCATTTTGATTATTTTATAGTTCATGATTTTCTAGCTTCATAGTTTCTACTTGCAAAGCACGTTTCGATACGTGTCGGATTTGCCGGGGCAGAGCTTAAAATTGAAAAATATTTGCATGCAGAAAATTTATTTGCATAAAATTTTGTCGTGTCCTCATCACGTTTTCTGAATTTGTTGCCAATAAGTTCGTTTGCTCGAAAAACCCGAGGAAGGAGTGAAGAATGTTCAAATAATATTGTTGAAGTGTTAGTATTGAAAAAATAATAGATGCAGAGTTTAAGGATTCCATCATCGAATTGATTAAGAAAATTGAATTTTGGTTATTCGAATTTAATGAATTATTTTCAAATTCAGGAAATTAAGAACTGCTTGCAGCTTGTCAGGACTATTTAAAAGCATTCAATGAGGCTTTATCGAACAATATTTTCCATTGAAGCCGGAATGAAAGTGATAGTCCTTTGCACACAAATACATACTAATTGGAGTTGTATAGTGTGCCAGCAAACATTTTCTGAGTGCACCGAAATATGAGGCCGAAATGAGTCTGAAATATATGTAAAATAAAAGGCTCATAAATATGAGTGCGATAGAATTCATATATCGCACCCTTGCTACTAAATCGGCACAATTCAAAATTTCGCATTTCTCGAAAATCATTCAATCTCTCTTGAAACTAAGGAGGATTAATATTTTTTCTAAATTTATATTACTCTCAATCGAATGCTGCATCAGTCAATACAAGCGTTAATTTTGTAGGTGTTCGGTTTCTTTCAGAAAAATGCAATCGAACATAAAAAAATTGATAAAAAAAATTTTGAATTGTGCCGATTTATTAGCAAGAGTGCGATATGTTTCTTATATGATCGGAAAGAAGAATCAAATATGAGTGCGGAAAGAGTCATATATGGCTCTTGTTTGAGCGGAAAAAGGAGTCAAATATGTGTGTGATAAGAGTCATATATGGCTCATATTAAGATGGAAATAAGCGTCAGATATGAGAGCAGAAATAGTCATATATGACTCCAAAATGTTTCCCTTCTTTATATGACTTCGGACTCATATAAGACGACCTTCGCAAGGAAGGGAATCACGCTCTTTGAGACTCTTAAAAGAGTTCATTATGAGGGCTGGCTCCGACTCCTATAAGGATTCACATATGAGTCTTTTAAAACTCAGATTGTTTGCTGGAGTGGTAAAAGGACTACATATGAGCATGCTAAGAAATTTAAGAAATAATATAAATAATAAATAATTTTATTAGTATGAAAATTATACTCAAATTCTCTTTGGTGTAGGGAGGATTGGGTATAAAAAATTATTCTAATCACTAAGCATTTCTGAGAATTTTTTCAGATTTTTTAAGAAATAGCTTACGAGTTTCGCAAAGCGGTGTTTGCGGAAAAATCCAACTTTCCTAAGATATTTTGCCTTTTTAGTTAAGAATGGACCGAAAAAAATAATTTTCAAGTGTTTGAGTTTGCTGTGGGAAGAAAAATATCCCATCTTCAATGCTTCATAGCTTCTTAGCTTTAAAAAAACTTTTAAAAAAATTCATTAAACTACTTTTGAAGCGATTTTGGCCTAACCAATAAATGCTCCCGTGGAAGGAAACTTTTTTTATGGTCTACAAGTGAAATTATCTTACGCAAAACAAAGGAAAAACGAATTTTACGTAAAGATTAAATATTTTGAGATTCATTAAGCTGAGCAAAGTGCAACATCCTTGAAAATCACAAAATAAAAAAAAACGTTGCATACTTCTTGGCTGTACTTGTGGTTAATATGGATCAATATGATTATTCCGTAGAAGGCAGGGAGACCCCATTGCACGGGTCACGGGCTTGACGGCCCCGCCTTTCCCGAGTCGCGGTGCTAGCCGACTGCCTCAGTCTAATCATACAGACTGACGAATAAATGCATGAAAGCGAGACCCGCGGGTTAATGAGGGAAGCGACATTTTTGAACTACCCCGAAGTACTCCCCCAAGCATTTCCAGGGTAGGACTCCCGTTGAGAAAAGAGGGGGACGTTTTTTAGTGGAATCACCACACACCCAGTATGGACGGATGCTGGCAGTCCGAAAGGATTTTTGACCTCCTCGCCGCGATAAAAAAAAATATTATTATTCCGTATGGTCATCATCGGGTGTATTCATGTATAAACCTAAAACAAATACAGTCTTATTATATATCTATAAATCAGAGGCTGCTCCATTGGTAATCACAGCTCAAATCAAATCTGAAGTCTGAGGCTGTAACATTTAAAATGAAACTCATTGTTTTTGTGTCTGACTGTAGTTCAAAAAGTTATCGGCCGTCAAAGTGGATGCTAAAAAAAAAGGTGTAGTCCTGGCTGCCACGATTCCAGGTCTCCAAGCTGTCTCAAATGGAAAAGAAAAACAGGTCTATAATCAGTATAGATGTCATTATGGCGTGAACCTCAAAAATAATTTTGGGATTTTTTTTTGACAAAATGGCGGCCATTTAAAATGACCCATCGATTTCGGGTATATTTTTTTGTAGTTCAGTGTAAAAAAAAAAAAAATAAAAAAATTTGGTAAAATTATGATTGAGGTTAACGCCATAATGGTGACAATTCTGCTCCGATTCCACTTTGTTTCATTAAAATCGGTTCAGTTGAACTGGAGAAATCGTGGCAGCCAGTTCAAAAAAGTGGTTTCGAGATAAGTGCGTTCAAAGTTGGAAGCAACCGAAAAATTACCGATTTTAGCGCAGACGTTGCTCGACAAAGAAGGCTATATCTTCTTAACTATTTTGAATTTCAAAAAATCCTTTTACCATGATACTATCAAATATCTAAGCTATAAAAAAATGAAGAAAAAAAAATGGCAAAAAAAAATGTTGGCCAATGAGACAACCCCCTTAATGCTCATAGCTCTTAGACAAAAGTTGTAAAAAAAAATATCGCATGCTACAAAAAAATCACAAATTCAAAGAAGAGTTTTCCATACAAATGTATTCCATTTTCAATTCAATTCGCCTTAAATTCCTTTGAAAGGAGATTTTCATTTTCCCGGCACAAATGAAATACATGAAATTCCGCAGTGCCGCGAATTATTGCACAACAATCGCATTGTTTGTTCAAGTGAATACAGGCAATCGGGCTTATCCTGCACAGCAGATTGGCACTATTTGTTGCGTTTACCTAAAGCACGCCCACAAATCAAAATACCAAAAATATTTCTCTGCATTTCCGACAAAGAGCAAAAACCAAAATTTCCATCCGATTCAAGGGAAATCTTCAATTTCATTGCGATATTTCATGCAACAGAGTCCTGTTGTTGCGTTCATGAGAAAGGGCTCAAAATATCAGCTTTCATTGGTTTCAGGTATGTGGCGTTAATTTATTCCACTTGGACGATTCGTAAGGATCGGTTTTGTTGCTTTTTGGAGAGCTTTTTGGAGTGCCATAGTTTATGGTTTTGCGGTTTTCCTTTATGGTTTTAAGTTAATTTCAAACAGGAGCAATCCTTTTTATTCCATAATGTATGGATATGGGGTGTAGATATGACTTAATTCAACAGAGGCATTCAAAAGCTCTAATGGACACTTGTGAAAGGGTCCGAAAAATCTAAGGAGACAAAGGGAAATAAAAAGTTTAAGCAACATGGAATTGAATTCTCTCCTTGTCCTTTTCTGCAAATTATGGTTAAGGAAGATCGATTTTTTTCTCTGCTTCTGAACAAAAAATGAAGGTTAGGGCTTGTGATAGAAAGTTGAAAAAATTTAACCCATATATACATATATTTATACTTTTATATTTTTAATATTCAAAAATGCATATCTTCTCCCTTTATTTTTGGCAAGTCTTCCCCCAATTCTTTGAGCCATAAAAATCACAAGTCGTTTTCTTTGTAAATCCAATAAGATCATACTAACGACTTTGCTGTCATCGTGGGCACACAGTGAGCTCAACAACGCCATCAACAAGAATCACAAGCATTAAACAGCGACGAACTATCAGTGACAGCAGTTGGGATGCTGTGAAATGGCGGAAAAGTAAAACAGCCGCATTAAGAGCGAAAGGACGAGACACAAGCATGTTTCTGTTTTATCACGCCATTAAACCGATTTTTTCTTTCCTTGGCTTTTTGTCGCTCAGCCAACAAATTGTCACGGCTTTGTTGTGCTCTGTTCTTTTTTTTTCAAGCTCATCGTTGTACATAAACAGAAAATCGATTGCACATATCGACATTTGGCACATCTTTGGTTCCTGGTAGTACCGATATTGTTGCCTTCCAAAATGCTTGATCCAATTGGAATCATGGACTGAAAATAAGCGTAAAAAAATATAGATTTTCTTCCTTGTTAAATTTCTCACCTAGAAAGACCAAATACAGATATCTACATTAGGGTGTCCCATAAAAAAATTTTTTTTTGGAACTTGAGTTTTCTGAAAGCCTATAGGTTAAAATATTTTTGAGAATTTTTTCAGATTTTCTGTAAAAGGTTTAGAGGTCGCTCAACCGGCCCTTTTCTCCTCAGTTTTTGGTAATAACTTTTTTTATATGCAATGTCTTTCAACATTTTTAGGCACTTATCGGTTGAAAAGCATTCAAACTTTATTTAAATATTCATAAACTACAATATATACAATTATTTTAGGCCATTAAGTGTCATCAATTGCACTTTTTCCAATAAAACTGGGCGTCAGAAAACAATAATGCTCCATAATTTCCAAATTATATATGAAAATGTTCAAAAGTAATGATGCAGCTTTAAAGAACACAAAATCGTTTGTATTTTGAAAAAAAAAAATTACAAACTTTGCTGTTGGACTTTGGAATGTCCGATTATTACCAAAAAAAAAAAAAAAAAACGTTGCATACTTCCAGGCTTTTATTTTTAGTTTTCAGTGCTAAGATGATACCCAATCTCAATATTAAATAGAATATTTTTCATAGGCATTTATTCGTATTTTTCCGCTTAAATAGAGGCCACACATCAGGCGGACCATCAGCTAGGGATGCTCGATATTGTATCGATACATCGATATATCGATATTATTTGTGTAGACTTCGATATTATTTATTCGATATGTATATGGGACGATATTATCAATATCGTAATTTTTCTCCGATATTATCGAGTACTTAAATTTGTCTACAGCACTAGTGCATAAATCAAATTCCCTCCTTTTTGGAAGTTGTTTAAACAGATATGTTATGGCTCCTAAAAGTACAGTGTGGAAACACTTCAATAAAAACTCAAAAAACTCGGCGGAGTGCAAACATTGCGGAGGAGTGTGCGCCACATCAGGCAACACCTCTAACCTATGGATACATTTAAAAAAATGTAAAATATGTCCAATCAAAGAGACTTCTCACACAAAAAGCAGCGACTGCTTGGCCTTGGGAAGAGGAATCGATTTACAAGTACAACCGACTCTTTCAGAATTTCAAGCTCGAAAGGAGGCCTTCAAAGGTAATTTCAATTAACTTTCTTGTATCAAAGTGAATCATAAATTAAAAATAGAAAAATTAAGTTCGTCGACCTGATAATAGATTGTATTATCTGTGTTTTAAGTTAAAACTGGAACTCGATGATTTCAAGATATTCAGCAAAAAATCTAATGCTTAATTCTTTGCTCAAACAGTTTTGTTATAACTTAAAGCTGGTACACAAAGGCAGCGGAATTCGTTGGCGGAATTGAGGCTGAATAAATTTTATTTCCGCGAAGGAATGTCAGATTGACAGATACCATAGGGCGGTAAATTTGAATACAAATACATGAGCTGTTTGGAGCGTAATAATTTTACTATTCGAACTCAGTATAACCGTTCACCATAATTTTCCGATGGATTCAGCTGCTAATGTCAAAATTCCTTCGCAATTAATTCAACTCGGCCAATAAATGGCGAAGAAATTCGCTTCAGCGCCATCTGTCGACAATTAAAACAAAAAAAAACGCTGTCAAATTCCTCCGCTCTTTTTTCACTCTTGTGTACTAGCCGAAGGAATTAATTGGAGTTTCAATTTCTTTGCATTCCGCGACGGAATTGTCCCATACATTTTTATATGGAATGTCAAATTCCGCTGCCTTTGTGTACTAGCTTTTATAAGCAATGCAAAGAATTAAGACGCAAACAGTAAAAAGTGTGACATCATACATTGGACGATATATCGATATATCGATAATTTTTAACCTCAAAATTCGATATATCGTATCGGCTGCATCTTGAATATGTCGATATGGAATATCGATATTATAATGTCCGATATCCATCCCTACCATCAGCGGATCCGCCAACTGTTAAGAAGAAGAATAGATAAAAAAAAACAAGAATATCAGTCTTATGATTTCCAGGGCTGGCTCGGTAGTACCTCATCTGGTCCACCCAATTTTTGAATATATTTTTCATTGCTTGAATCTCTTCAATGGCAATTTTAAATGATGCCCAAATTTTTCGATTTACATGATCTTTCGTTTGAGACCCCACAGTCTTCGAAATGCAACCCTCTTTTTCACGTCTGAAACGCCCTAGGTGCACATGGTGGGGCATGTTTGTAGGTATATGTATAATGAAATTGTTTTCCTTGCGAAATTTCTTAAGTTACCAAGTTAAATCCAAGTTTTTCCATTTGAAGTGAGAAGTTGTTTGGGTTCTTGAGTGTTTCTTCGTACGAATGCCGTGGTTCAGAGCACTTGTGTTCAGGCCCAGCTTTAAGAGAATCTACACAAAAGTTCAACCACGTCAAAAAAACAGAAAAGAATTAGACAATAAAAGTCGCTTACCGAGTGTGTTTGCCTAAGCCGCTCAACTCTCTTCCCCGCTTTCAAAAAAACTCAACACGCGTGTGCTAAAAGAAAAGAAATTTTTGATAGATTTATTTTATTTAACACTTGTCATGTATTGTTTCATATCATAAACAACTTTTATTTATAGGTAAATAGGTATATCTTATTTTTTTAAATTAAAAAAACTATTTGATTGTTAGAACATCTGAACTATTATGAAATTTTCTTTTCGTGTGGAGATAATAATATTAAATGAATATAAATTGGAGCCAGTTCCATTGGCACTCACAGCTTAAAGCGATTTTGAAGTTTGAAGTAATAACATTTAAAATGAGATTCGTTGCTATCTTTGCGGTCGTTATCCTGGCTATGTTATGTGTCTACACGAGCCCAGCTGTAGCTCAGAGCGCAAATCTATGCAGAGGAACTAGAGACAATGGCTGTGATGCTTGGTGCAGAAATTTATTCTCGTTTATTAAAGTCCCTGGCAGTTGCAGCACAGGACGATGCAAATGTGACACATAAAATTATTTGTGGTTAAAAATAAATAATAAATACAAAATTTATTGGAATTGATTGAAATTTAATGACAAAAAAATCAATTTAAATTTTCAATATTGTACTCTAATTTTCAATAAAGAGTGCTGTTGCATTATAGTATTCCACATCTGGTTAATTATGGCCTTGATCGAGATGAACAATGTGAATGGAGTGATGCCATCTATTTCGTGCTTGTTGTATGCTGCCGGAGGTTTGCTTATTATTTCTTTTAAGGATACGGTACTCCTAAAGAAAAGAAAAAAATATTTGGTGTCTGTAAAGTCAATTTACGGACGATAGTTTTACGTGATAACGTCATAAGAAAACACTCATTATGTATATAAAAGGGTGTATTCAAGTATCGCGTAGCTATTTTTGGCGATTTTCGAAACTCCCTCCCCTTAGACGTATTAATTTAAAAGTTAGAAAATACGTCTCATTTTGTAATTTTTTTTTTGCAATTTTTAATATAAGTATAAATAGCAAGGTGCTATTTTTTCTATTTTTTCAAAATCTTCGGACAAATCTAAAATCACATTTTTTTTTAAAGAAAAATCTCCAATCTTCCAGTTGAAAAAAAGAAAAAATTTATTCCCATATGTATAAGAAAATATGGAGCTTTTTCAGGAAAAATTATTTTATTTATGTTTCGTTTTCATACAAAGTAATTAATTAAAGGGGGTTATGTTTGTTGTTATGTTATGTTGATGTTTTTCCATGTGATTGATAAAACTCTAGAAAAATGTATATCAATATTTTCAGGGCACGATGCCACCCCTTAAAAACACTTTGTTTAGAAAATCGTTTATACTGTTAATTTTGTCATAATTTAAACTTTTAAAAACCACTTGGCCCACAAAACTTGCGAAGCAAATTTGCCTGTACTGAAGTAAAATACTTATGTTGCAACATTTTTCAATGAAGTTCATACAATCTTGCAATGTAATAAGAAAGAAATTTAGAGTATACTTTTAGGGTAAAAATTTTTCATATGAAAATTTCATTTCAGAACAAAAAGTTTATACAAAATGTGTGCTCTAACGAAATCAAATTTTTATGTAAACTTCAGAATGTGCCAAGTTTCATCACCAGGGCTCGGAGTTTGTTGAATTTTATAAATTGAATGCATACTTTATGGAGTAAAAATTTTCTTTAACTGACATTCAGTTAAGATTCAGATCAATTTTGAACTTCAATATGAATTTTTTGGAAGTTAGAAAAGCGGTTTGAAGTTCAACTTCGTTAAACCTATTCGCTAAATGTTGGTACGAAAAATGTTTGCCCCATAAAGTATGCTTAAAACTTATAAAATTCAACAAAATCCGAGCCCTATTCATCACTCTGCGAACACTCCGTATAGTTTTTACACTCAAATGTATTATGCGATCCCACTGTGTCATGGGAAGAAATTCGAAACGCACATTTCCCGAGTTTTATCGCTTAAAAAAAAGTTCCAAAACAAAAATAATAGTAATAAATATAATAAAAGTAATAAAAGTAATAAATATAGTAATATGTGATCTAATGGAATCATCTTCCACTTCTTCCACGCTAGGTCCAAATTTAATTCTTTTTTTTTTTTACTAATTTATGCCTTTGTTTTATTTATTTTATGATCATTTAGAATAATTGAGAGCATAAAAAATATGCTTCAATGTTATGTGTTATTGACAAATATGTTGGCAGCTTCCTATTGTCAAGAAGTGCCAGTGTTGGCGCTTAACGACAACCAATAAAGGGAACGTGTTATTGTTCTAAAAAGATCATATGTAGTATATTTTGATGTTTTTTTTTTCTTTGAATATTTATTTATTAAACAAATGATTAAATATGCTTCTTACAAATCTGCGTTTAGATTAAAAACGATGCGACTGAGGCACCGAACAACCATCTCTTTCTTTCCCGTATGCCATTCTATATCACAAAATAGTCTATCTCAAATATGAGTAACTTAACCACCACTAACTTGGTATTGTGCAAATTTTAACCCTAAATGGTAAAAAATTACGTTAGAAGTAAGAACACATGTTAAACAAATTTGTTCAGTTTGAGAAATTCCCGAACTGAGGAACCGAACCGTTGAACCCACCCGAAACCCAGGTTCAAAGAAGTCGAAAAACCGGTTTGACAAACCAAGCCGAAACGGGCTAATTTTTTACCCGGTTCAAGTCCCTGGTTCGGATACATCCGAAACTTTTTATAGCGAATTCCAAGGGACCGGAGAAAAAAATTCGTTACATTAGAAGTCGTTACGGGAGAAAATGTAGCGAAAAAAATCTGCAGATGATTCGCTGCATTTTTTTAAACAGTCCCAAAGACGCTTATTACGACTTCTTATTCTGGAACCTTTCAAGACCATAACGGTGCCTCATATGCAAACTTCTGTTGAATTACTTTATTAACATTTCCAATTCTCCAAACCAATTTTTTCAATTTTTTAGTAAATTAATCGAAGGCCTCAACAAAAGCTTGAATTTCATTGAAATGTATTGAAAAATTCAGATTAATGCGTGGTTTTTTCAGACCCTAGTACTAGAGGTAACCTTTAAAATGGACCGACCAAGGAAATTTTGGTGCATTAAGTCAAAGTCAATATGCCAATTTTAGTTCAAGTCCGATTTGAGACAATTTTCAAAAAATGTCCCTTTGCCACACTGTTGTGAGTCGTACTAAACATAACTAACGTCACGTCACACTCCAACGTCACGCTATCAGCTCTAAGCGGTAAAAGTGACAAAACATACAAAAACAATCGAAACACAGCAAAGGAGTTCGACGACACAGCACCAAGCTCGAAATCCGACACCCTTCAGCAAGAACAACAAAAGAACTCGACTACTGAGAACAATTACGTAAACAAGCATACCGATCGCCGGTACCAAAACTTGGCACAACGCCGATCAGAGGAAAGGGCGAGCGGGGGAAAAGACGAAACACCACGAGCATGCAAGTCAGCAATAAGCAACGGCATAAGCGGTTCAACGTCTTCAAAGGCAGACCTACGTCAACAATAGAAACACAGCAATAAAGCTATTGGCAACAACAACAACAGACGATCGAGAAGGGCAATCAACTCAACGTACGCAAGAAGTTACAAGCCGGTCAACACAACAACAAGATCCAGGTGCAACAACAACAAGTGCAACGTATGCACACCGGCAGGGGAAGTTCGAAGTCATACTTATGAAATCAACTAATACCCAATATTGCTAGATCGGCAATATTGATCTATTTAAGCGGAGCTTCGATCTACGGAAGAGGACTTGCAGTTTGGAATCGAAAGTCTAATCAGATCTCAACTTTGGCGCACCTACTTACGAGCCAGGACGACAAAGTGTGGATCTCAGTGTAGCTAGGGATTAGGGCAGTAAAGTAAGCTAGAGTAGAACCTGTAAACATCATTAAAAGACTTTAATAAAGAAACACCTATGGAAAAGGAGTAAAGAGTGTTTTATTCAAAGGAATCCTTTGTTGGCGCTTAACTAGAGGTCCTTCTCCCCAGCAGACACGCAACATATTATGGCGCAGCCGGTAGGATGACACAACATTTTATGGCGCAGCCGGTAGGATGACACAACACCACTTTTCAAATTTTTGGAAATTCCATTCAAGGTGTTTTCTATAAAAATTTCGGTTTTCAAGCAGCTTTCGTGATTTTCAGACCCTAGTACTGGAGATAGCCCCAAATGTGGCCTGACCAAAGAGCTTATAGATAACTATCTGTGGACATTTTTTTTTTTTGTTCGTCGTTACATATCTTGATAGTTATCAGGTCTTTGGCCTGACAGAGCTCATTCTCAAACTTGCTCTTACTCATGTGTCGGCAAACACCCATACCAAATTTTTTGAAGATAACTCAACTCCTTCGATACGAATACTGTATACCGACAGACAGACAGACGGACAGACAGAGGGACTGACAGACAGACAGACAGATAGACAGACAGACAGACGGACAGACAGACGGACAAACAGACGGACAGATATGGAAAAATCGAATTTCCTGGTGACGCTGATCATGTCTATACACATTTTGTATGGTCTATCTCGGAAGATTCTGGATGTTACACACGTACGCACGCACGGTATCTATTGATTTTAAAACATAATTCAGACATAAGAAATCTGCGTCAAACCAAGTTATTCATTTAATTAAGTAAAGATATATTTAATTAAGTTAAGCCAAGTTAAGTTCAATTACGATCGAGATGTGAAGCTCAACAAATTTTTTCTTTTCATGATGCTTGGAACACTTCTATTTTCTGCGGATAAATATTCTTAAGGAAAAAACTCCCAGCGATTTCTTATTTAGAATAAAGCTAATTGTGTTGAAAAACGATTGAAATAACTTTTACGAATAACAGCTCTTATTTACTTATCTTTTTTAATATTTTGTTTAATATTGAAAAAAATTCTGTTATTATTTTAATTTAATTAAATTCCCGAAAAATTGGCACGGTATCACCAAATAAGAACAACTGAGCTAATATTGAATATTCTTTGAGCGTCAAGTCAATTTCTCTTCAGTGAAACTACCACGAACTTGTGTATATAAATGGGAGGCAGCTCCATTTGAGCTCACAGTTCAAATCGAATCTAATGTGTTCAATTGTAAGCACCAAAATGAAGTTCGTTGCTATCTTTGCCGTTGTTATCCTGGCTGTGCTATGTTTCTACACGAGCCCAGTTGCAGCCCAGACGGACAATCTCTGTAGATCATTAACAGACACTGGCTGTGCGAATTATTGCCGGACCGAATTCCCTGATAAAGGCTATAGGGGAGGCACTTGCACAAATAGAGGAATTTGCAAGTGTCTACATTAAAATAAGCTTATAACTACTTACTTATATAATATATGTATACGTTAAAAAATTGAAATAAAAAGTTACATTTACCGAATGAATTGTAGAGTAATCCTTATCTGGAAACAAGGCTCCGGCAAGAGATCGTATCTTTCCGGCTCTTCTACAAAAAGGCGTTACGCCACTACTTCCAGCAATGGTGAAAATAATGAGAGCAAGCTTCGGCTGGGCTCACATTCCCAAGGCTTGGACAGAAGTTAATGTGGTTTTCATACCAAAAGGCAATAGGCCAGAAAACTAACCAAAATTTTATAGACCAATCAGTCTGAAATCCTTCCTCCTTAGAACGATAGAACAATTAATTAATGTTCACATAATGGAACATATCTCTCGAAATAATTCCTTGAATCCAAAGCAATATGCATACATATTCCAAAGGGAAATGCACTGAAGATGCGATAATATACATAACTACACAGATCGAAAACGCTTTCAAGCCCAACGAAATTGCGCTCTATGCTTTTCTCGACATAGAGGGAGCCTTCCACAACACCGGTTATGGTACAATTACCACGGCATTAGAAGGCAAAGGCATTGACGACCACTCGATAAAATGGATCAGGTCAATGCTGACTTACCGGAATATACAATCCCAACAATCCCAATCCTCTTCTATGGTAAATGGTCATAGATGACCTATTAGCGAGACTCCATAACCGGAACATTAATTGCACAGGATATGCGGATGACATTGTCATTATAACTAAAGGCAAATTTGACAGCACGGTCTGTGAAGTCAAGCAATACGCCTTAAATTTAGTCATCGCACGGTGTAAAGAAGTAGGACTGTCTGTCAATCCGGACAAAGCAGTCCTAGTCCCATTTACACGCAGGCGTAAAATAACCCTCAAAACACTGGTTATGGGGGAAAAATTCTTAAATTTCTCCGATGAACCTGGAACCCCCAAATCGACAAAGCCATAGATAAATCTAGGAAAGCCATGTAGGCTTGTAGAAGAATATATGACAAAATGTGGGGACTGGGTTTAAAAATGAATTATTGGATCTACACAACGATGGTGAGACCAATAATAACATATGCCGCCATTGTCTGGTGGCAAAAAACCAAGGAAACGGAAACCATTGAAATATTAGGTGTAGTAAAAAGAAATCCATTATTTTTGCATTAAATTGAGGGCTTTATTTAAGATAGTTAGAATGACCCGATTTAGGTCAAATATGCGCCGTTTTGTTCGATAACTTGTTGCCATTTTAAAGGTAATTTCATTATGCCTCTCTCATAGAAGCCCTCGTTCCTATTAACAAAAAATTGAGACAGTCGAATTTCAGAAGCCTCTCTTAAAGCGAATGTTTCACCAGCAAAATTGTTCGCCATGGACAGGAACAGATGGTAATCACTTGGTGCCAGGTCCGGACTATAAGGTGGATGCAGAAGAACCTCCCAAACCAAACTCCCGGAGCTTCTGGCGAGTCACTATCGATGTGTGTGGCCTGGCGTTGTCCTGATGGAACACAATTCCTCTCCTATTGGCCAAAGCTGGCCGCTTATGGGCGATTGCTTCCTTCAGACGGTCCAATTGTTGACAGTAGAGTTCCGAGTTAAGAGTTTTGCCGTATGGGAGCAGCTCATAGTAGATAATTCCCTGCCAATCCCACCAAACACACAGCAAAACCTTCCTGGCCGTCAATCTTGGCTTGGCCACCGTTTCCGCCGGTTCACCGTGTTTCGACCACGACCGTTTTCGCTTGACGTTGTCGTAAGTGACCCACTTTTCATCACCAGTCACCAACCGCTTCAGAAATGGGTCGATTTTGTTGCGGTTCAGCAGCGATTCGCAGATGGAAATTCGGTCTATGAGGTTTTTTTGCGTTAACTCGTGTGGCTCCCATACATCGAGCTTCTTTGTGTATCCAGCCTTATTCAAATGGTTCCAAACGGTTTTTTGTGCAATCTTTAGCTCTTTTGCAATCGAAACAGTGCTAACATGACGGTCGGACTCGATAATTTCCATGATTTTATCGACATTTTCGACAATTGGCCTTCCAGTGCGTGGTGCATCCTTGACATCGAAGTTACCGGAACGGAATCGACGAAACCAAAATTGCGCATGATTGGCTGTTACAGTATCAGGTCCATAAACGCTATTCACATTTTCAGCCGCCTGGCTTGCGTTTTCTCCCTTATCGAAGAAAAACTGTAAAATGTAGCGAATTTTCTCTTTGCTGATGTCCATCTTTGACAAGCTCTCAAACAAAACTGAATCAATCAATCAAAAAAGTGTCAAAAAAGCTTTTTTAGTAGGAGTTCTCCTGCCAGCTCGACTAACAATTTTCAAGTGGTGCTCTTTTTGTGACTTGCTAAATATTTTTATTACAAATGGCGGTGGTTCCGGAAGTTTCAGCTTTTCGAGCTGCTCGACATTTTGACTGCATTCATAAGTTATCCTTGTGGTCGTATGAGTGCTAAGTATGTATCTGTGTATGTGTATGAACATGTGTTGTTTGCCTTTATGGCTCTTTCACAAACGAACCGTGTCGCGAAAATGTCTGCGTGCAATGCGAGGTTATTAAATTTCCCTTCGGGTCTTCGCAGGAAGTTGCACGTGGATGCAGGACCGTGTGCCTTGATAGCATGTCAAGTCGCTGTATTGAATTCTAAGTTCGCTTGCACAGGTGAACTCCACCGATATGAAAGTGTGTGTGTGTGTCAGTGTGCCGAAACAGTATATTCACGTAAATAAATACGATCGGATTTGAGGAGACTACATATGAACATACGAGCGTCTTCCGGTACTTCATCGTTTACCACAACTGCATGTATACATGAGTGCGTGTGTGTGCGTGTGCATTGTGCGTGTGTGTGGGGCGTGGTGTGCGTGAGCACGTTTCCTGTTTTCTGTTTTCGTTGTTGGAAGGCACACTGAAAAAAATTATAGTACCATGTGCTATATTTTGTTAGCGCTAAATGCTATAACTATAGTAGAAAATGGGATAGTTGATTTTTATTACTGCATCTGCAATATTTTATACGAAATTTTAATAGCTGCTATTGCTATAATTTAATATAACCCGTGCTACACCAATAGTAGTTTACGCTGAGATTTCTCATAGTTTTTGCCATATGAACATAATATCTACAGATATTAAATATAGCTACTACTTGCTATAGCATTTGGCAAATGGCCTAGCACCAGCGACTGAGAAAAAAGAAAAATTTTATTTTGTGTTGTGTTTTGACTTTTTTATTTATTTATTTTTATTAATTATTGTATATATTTATTTTTTTTTTGTTTATCTATTTTTTATCTTTAATCTTCTTTATCTTATATCTCCTTAAATTTTCTTGCCTCCACCGTGCCTCGAACCGCTGATCTCCAGTTTGCTGGGCGAATGTCTTAATAGGGCGTTTCAGACGTGAAAAAAAGTTTTTAATTTCGAAGACGGCGGGATCTCAAACGAAAGATAATGCGATTCAGAAAATTTGGGCATCATTTAAAATTTTTTAAATTGAGGTTTAGAGGTTCTGTAGTTCTGTTTTTTGAATGAATATTTGAAGAGTCAAAAAAGCATTTTTTTGGAAGCATACTTTATACTTCATTTTTATACCCGACACACAGGAGATTCGATTTAGACATGTCCATCTGTCTGTATACAGTTATCTTATCGAAGGAGTTGAGCTGTTTTGACAAAATTTGGTATGCGTGCTCACGGGGACATGAGAAATAACAAGAATGGACCCGATCGGACCATTTTTAGGGGTACCTCCAGTACTAGGGTCTGTTACGGGAATCACAAAAACTGCTCTAAAATCGAAGTTTTCAAGATATTTTGATGAAATTTGATAACAGATCATATTTAAAGGCCAGTAATGTGATTTCCAAAAATTTGAAAAAAGGGCGTGGTAGAAGGGCGGTTTTCGAAAATTGTCGCCTACACCCGAAATTCAAATGGAACTTGAACGAAATTTGGCACTTATGCTTCCTTTGTAGCCATAAACATCTTCCCCAAAAATTTTCTTGATTGGTCCATTATTAAGGGTACCTCCAATACTAGGGTCTGCCACAAAAATCCCAAAACTGCCACAAATCGGAAAAATGTTTTAATGAAACTTAGAATTTGAGCGTATATTTAGGTTAGGTTAGGTTAGGTTGTAGGGGCCGCCCACCAGAAAGGTGGCGCACTTAGACCAAGGAAGGTCCATTGTGTTACCCACGGATTCAGGACACCTATTTAATAAACCATTTTAATCGCTCAATAAAGCTTGCTATCCTCACAGGGTTGAGTTCCCCGAGTTCCGATAGGGAGTGAAAGAAGTAATATCCGAAGGTTTTAAATCTCAGTTTAGCAAAGGCTGGGCAGTGCAGGAGAAGGTGCTGAGGAGTTTCCTCCTCCTCCTCATCCTGACAACTCCTGCAAAAATCGAAGGCAGGTGCCCGTAGCCTTCTGGCATGGGGACCTATGAGACAGTGACCGGTCAACAGTCCGACTGTCACCGAAAGACGCGTTTTTGACATCCTGAGTAATTCCTCAGTCCGTTTATGCCCTATGTGTGGCCAAGTTAGTCTAGCTTTCTCACAAAAACCCCCGCTTTCCCATCTCTCATAAAAGGACCTGTTGGCCCATTCCTCAATGAGAAGGCGACAGGTAACAAGAGGAACCTCTGTTTACTCACCTGTTCGTGGAGCCGTCAGAGTGGTACCGTGTCTGGCCAGCTCATCAGCTGTACAGTTCCCAGGAATATCGCTATGTCCAGGTACCCATACGATATCTATTTGGAAGTACTTTCCCATCTCAGAGAGAAGGGACAGACACTTATTGACCGATTTTTAATTGACCACAAAGGAGTCGAGTGATTTAATTGCTGCCTGACTATCAGTAAAAATACTAACTCTTGTGTGAGTTATCACGTTCCGACGCAGCCATCTAACTGCTTCGCTAATTGCGGCTATTTCTGCCTGAAAGATGCTAAAGTGATCAGAGAGTCTAAAACTAAGACTCACGTTGAGCATTTTACAGAAAACACCTCCTCCAACCCTACCTTCCAATTTAGAACCATCTGTAAAGAAGGTCAGACGATCCCCATCCCGGACGGACCCCCCCTTCCAGTCCTCCTTCAAGGGTATAGAAATCCGGAAGGGCTTTTCCAGACTAACCGTTGGTACACAGTAGTCCGTAGTCTGTGGTATGTCGCCCAAAAGAACGGGCATTGGTAGGTTCGAAGCTCTACTTCTTACACCAACTTCCCTCAAACGCAAAGCAGTGGTCAAAGCCACTCGCTTCGCCGCTATGTCGGGGGGTATAATGTTGAGCATCGCACTTAAGGCGAACGTGGGAGTAGATCCAAGTGCTCCCGTGATACCCACGAGAGCTAAACGTTGGACCTTGTCTAGTTTTTTGCAAATCGAGGTCTTCTTCAACGCAGGCCACCAGACAGCACAGCCATTCAGAAGTATGGGTCTGGCCACCACAGTGAAGATCCAGTACACAGCAACAGTAGAGCGCTACGTCAGCCTTCCTAATGCGCTCTTCAATCGCCGGCCCCCAGTTTAGTTTCCTACCAACTAGAACACCCAAATATCTCACGTTGTCTGTGACGGTTAAGGGGACACCATCCAGAGATGGTGCCCGGAAATCCAGGGAATAAGGCAGCAGACGAACTAGCTAGACGCGGGTCTGCAAGCGAACTCATTGGCCCTGAGCCTTTTTGTGGAATTTCATTTGCCACAGTTAAAAGTGCTCTCAAAAACTGGGAGTTACGGTCCAACAAAGAATATTTTCGAAGCCTGAGACAGACAAAACTCAGTGTGAGCCCATATAAAGTCAGGACTTCAGAAATGCTAAGAGTAGGTAAAGCAAATATAGGTAGATAAGTCGCCGTTCTCACAGGAAACTGCTCCATCATAAGGAAGGCTGAGGACATAATAAAACAATCAAATTAAATGGGGCCAATTGTCACAACAGATCTAACATGGTCGCAGTGCCTACTCTGCAGAGAGCGAGACCCATACCGGAAAAAAAGTAAAGATGTATTTAATTAAGTTAAGTTTAGTTAAATTAAGTTAAGTTAAGTTCAATTACGTTCAAGTTGTGAGGCTTAACACATTATTTCTTTTCATGATGCTTGGAACACTTCTTTTTTCTGCGGATAAATATTCTTAAGGAAAAACTCCCAGCGATTTCTTATTTAGAATAAAGCTAATTGTGTTGAAAAACGATTGAAATAACTTTTACGAATAACAGCTCTTATTTACTTAACTTTTTTAATATTTTGTTTAATATTGAAAAAAATTCTCTTATAATTTTAAATTAATGAAATTCCCGAAAAATTGGCACGGTATCACCAAATATAAACAACTGAGCTAATATTGAATTTTCTTTGCGTGTGGAGTCAATTTCTCTTCAGTGAAACTACTTCGAATTTGTGTATAGGTGTGAAGGTTTTTCATGTTGGAATTTTTGGGAATTATTAACACAGGAGAGTATTTTTCTGTCATCGATGAACAATTTTCCAATGGGGTCATTGCTGGTCCAAAATTTCCAGCTTAGTTCTCCTGCCAGCTCCACTAACAATTTTCAAGTGATGCTCTTTTTGTGACTTGCTAAATATTTTTATTACGAATGGCGGTGGTTCCGGAAGTTTCAGCTTTTCGAGCTGCTCGACATTTTGACTGCATTCATAAGTTATCCTTGTGGTCGTATGAGTGCTAAGTATGTGTCCTTGTGTGCTCGTGTAATTGTGAGCATGTGTTGTTTGCCTTGATGGCTCTTTCACAAACGAACCGTGTCGCGAAAATGTCTGCGTGCAATGCGAGGTTATTAAATTTCCCTTCGGGTCTTCGCAGGAAGTTGCACGTGGATGCAGGACCGTGTGCCTTGATAGCATATCAAGTCGCTGTGCAGCTGTATTGAATTCTAAACTCGCTTGCCCAGGTGGACTCCACCAATATGAAAGTGTGTGTGTGTCAGTGTGCCGAAACAGTACATTCACGTAAATAAATTCGATCGGATTTGTTTGTCTCACAAGGAGACTACATATGAACCTACGAGCGTCCTCCGGTACTTCATCGTTTACCACGACTGCATGCATACATGAGTGCGTGTGTGTGCGTGTGCATTGTGCATGTGTGTGGGGCTTGGTGTGCGTGTGCACGTTTCCTGTTTTCTGTTTTCGTTGTTGGAAGGCACACTGAAAAAAATTATAGTACCACGTGCTATATTTTGTTAGCGCTAAATGCTATAACTATAGTAGAAAATGCGATAGTAGATTTTTATTACTGCATCTGCAATATTTTATACGAAACTTTAATAGCTGCTATTGCTATAATTTAATATAACCCGTGCTACACCAATACATAGCAGTTTACGCTGCGATTTCTCAACTAAGACTTACATTGAGCATTTGACAGAAAACACCTCCTCCAACCCTACCTTCCAATTTAGAACCATCTGTAAAGAAGGTCAGACGATCTCCATCCCGGACGTACCCCCCCTTCCAGTCCTCCCTCAAGGGTATAGAAGTCCGGAAGGGCTTTTCCAGACTAACCGTTGGTACACAGTAGTCCGTAGTCTCCGGTACGTCGCTCAAAAGAACGGGCATTGGTAGGTTCGAAGTTCTACTTCTTACACCAACTTCCCTCAAACGCAAAGCAGTGGTCAAAGCCACTCGCTTCGCCGCTATGTCGGTGGGTATAATGTTGAGCATCGCACTTAAGGCGAGCGTGGGAGTAGATCCAAGTGCTCTCGTGATACCCACGAGAAATAAACGTTTGACCTTGTCTAGCTTTTTGCAAATCGAGGTCTTCTTCAACGCAGGCCACCAGACAGCACAGCCATACAGAAGTATGGGTCTGGCCACCACAGTGAAGATTCAGTACACAGCTTTGGGGGACAGCCCCATCGCTTACCAATGGCCTGTTTGCAACAGTAGACCGCTACCTCAGCCTTCCTAATGCGCTCTTCAATCGCCGGCCCCCAGTTTAGTTTCCTATCAACTAGAAGACCCAAATATCTCACGTTGTCTGTGACGGTTAAGGGGACACCATCCAGAGATGGTGCCCGGAAATCCGGAATTTTGTGCTTCCTTGTGAAAAGAACCAGTTCAGTCTTGCTCGGATTAACAGCAAGCCCACAGTCCCTGGCCCAGGTTGTCACGATTTTTAGATAGGAGTGCATTAGACTACTCAGGGTGTCTAAATGCTTTCCTCTTACCAATAGCGCCACATCGTCTGCATAGGCAACCGTGCGGCATTCATATGAATCAAGCCTTTCTAGGAGGCCGTTCATTACGATGAGCCACAGAAGAGGTGATAATACTCCCCCTTGGGGAGTTCCTCTTCTGACCCTTCGCGTCCTTACCGAGCTTCTCCATTCCGCTACGACAGTTCTGTCCGTAAGCAGTTCATGAATCATCTCGACCAATCTGCCCGGTATGCCCAGACTAACAAGAGAACTTGTGATGGCCTCCGGATGTACGTAATTAAAGGCTCCCTCAATGTCTAGGAAGGCTCCTAGTAAGAACTCCTTGTGAGTCAAGGAGCCCTCCATTTGATTTATCAAGCAGTTAAGAGCCGTATCCACCGACTTCCCCCTCGTATATGCATGCTGGGAGTTGAATAGCCTACTTTTGGGAACTTTTTTCCTAATATATATTTCAAGAAGTCTGTCCAGGGTTTTCAGGAGAAAGGAGGAGAGACTAATGGGACGAAAGTCCTTAGGTGAGGTGTGTGATCTTTTTCCCGCTTTGGGAATGAAAACAACCCTAGTCATCTTCCAGCCCCTAGGGATGTGTCCCAGGCGGACACAGGCAGTGAAGATCGTCTGAAGCCACTTAAGCGCCATACTGAGCGTTTTCTGTAGCTGTGCAGGGAAAATACCGTCTAGGCCAGGTGGTTTATTTGGCTGAAAGGATCTTACAGCCCATATAATCCTGTTTTCATTGACTATATCCGACAGCAGCAAACTATCCTCCGCCAGGTTCGATGGGATCAGACTAGTCCCTTGCTCCTGAGCTGGAGGAAAGTGCTTATCCATCAGAAACTTGAGGGGTTCCTCGCTACTTGTAGCCCACCCGCCATTATCAGTCTTAATATAACCAATCGCAGGAGCTCTTTTTGACAGAATTTTACGAAATCTTGTAGCTTCTGAACTGCTTTCCACTGATTCTCAGAAAGCCCTCCATGAAGTCCTTTTAGATTTCCTAATCTCAGTCTTATATATGCTAAGGCTAGCCCTCTATACCTGCCAATCCTCTGCTCTGAGGCATTCGATGTCCTCATTCCACCAGTGCGGCTTAGATTTCCCACAGCGTTTGATTATAGCCTCCGATTATAATTAAACAAAAATTGGAAAAGTGGACGTGGCAAACGAGCCATTTTCATAAAGAAAAACAAAAGTTTTGACACAAAAAGTTCATGCAATTAAATATCGTTTTTCAAATCAGTTGTGTAACTTAAGTAGTTCTTCATAACAACTTAGCATCATCTATGCAACTGAGGATGTTTTTTGAAACGTCTATGCACCCATTATGCAACAAGAATAATTTTTTTTCCTTAAAAAGTTGTTACAATGTGCCACTAGGGTACTATGCAGAGGGCGAGACCCATACCGGAAAAAAGAGTAAAGATATATTTAATTAAGTTAAGTTAATTTCAATTACGTTCAAGTTGTGAGGCTCAACACATTCTTTCTTTTCATGATGCTTGGAACAATTCTTTTTTCTGCGGATAAATATTCTTAAGGAAAAAACTCCCAGCGATTTCTTATTTAGAATAAAGCTGATTGTGTTGAATTGCGATTGAAATAACTTTTGCGAATAACAGCTCTTATTTACATATCTTTTTTCATATTTTGTTTAATATTGAAAAAAAATCTCGTATTATGTTAATTTAATTAAATTCGCGAAAAATTGGCACGGTATCACCAAATAAGAACAACTGAGCTAATATTGAATTTTCTTTGAGCGTCAAGTCAATTTCTCTTCAGTGAAACTACCACGAACTTGTGTATATAAATGGGAGGCAGCTCCATTGGAACTCACAGTTCAAATCGAATCTGAAGTGTTCAATTATAACATCCAAAATGAAATTCGTTGCTATCTTCACCGTTGTTATCCTGGCTGTGCTATGTTTCTACACGAGCCCAGTTGCAGCCCAGAGGGACCTCCACCTCTGTAGATTATCAAGAGACACTGGCTGTGCGGATTATTGCCGGACCGAATTCCCTGATATAGGCTATGTGGGAGGCTTTTGCACAGATAAAGGAATTTGCAAGTGTAAATATTAAAATAAGCTTCTAACTACTAACTTATATAATATATGTATAAGTTAAAAAATTGAAATAAAAAGTTACATTTACTGAATTAATTGTATAATCCTTAATCCTATAATCCTTATATTCCTTGAGTTATCCTTATCTGGAAACATGGCTCCGGCAAGAGATCGTATCTTCCCGGCTCTTCTACAAAAAGGCCTTACGTCACTACTTCCAGCAATGGTGAAAATAATGAGAGCAAGCTTCGGCTGGGCTCACATTCCCAAGGCTTGAAAAGAAGTTAATGTGGTTTTCATACCAAAAGGCAATAGGCCGGAAAACTAACCAAAATCTTACAGACCTCTCAGTCTGAAATCCTTCATCCTTAGAACGACAGAAAAGTTAATAGATGTTCACATAAGGGAACACATCTCTAGAAATAATCCCTCGCATCCATATTTCAAAGGGAAATGCACTGAAGATGCGATAAAATACATAGCTTCACAAATCGAAAACGCTTTCAAGCCCAAAGAAATTGCATTCTGTGCTTTTCTCAACATAGAGGGAGCCTTCGACAACACCGGCCATAGTACAATTACCACGGCATTAGAAGGAAAAGGCATTGACGACCACTCGATAAAATGGACCAGGTCAATGCTGACACACCGGAATATACAATCCCAACAATCCCAATCCTCTTCTATGGTCAATGGTCATAGATGACCTATTAGCGAGACTCCATAACCGGAACATTAATTGCACAGGATATGCGGATGACATTGTCATTATAACTAAAGGCAAATTTGACAGCACGGTCTGTGAAGTCAAGCAATACGCCTTAAATTTAGTGATCGCACGGTGTAAAGAAGTAGGACTGTCTGTCAATCGGGACAAAGCAGTCCTAGTCCCATTTACACGCAGGCGTAAAATAACCCTCAAAACACTGGTTATGGGGGAAAAAGTCTTAAATTTCTCCGATGAACCTGGAACCCCCATATTGATAAAGCCATAGATAAATCTAGGAAAGCCATGTGGGCTTGTAGCAGAATATATGGAAAAATGTGGGGCTGGGTTTTAGAATGATTTATTGGATCTACACAACGATGGTGAGACCAATAATAACATATGCCGCCATTGTCTGGTGGCAAAAAAATCAAGGAAACGGAAACCATTGAAAGATTAGAAAAATTGCAAAGATTGATGTGTATAGGGATTAGTGGAGTGATGAAACCATGTCCCACGGCAGCAATTGAAGGCATCATGGGGATAACTCCACTGCGCATCCATGTCAGGAAAATGGCCGCAAATAGTGCGGTTAAATATACTCTGAACAATAAAGACAAAAGACTGGATAACATCATCTGTCTATCTGTTTTAGATGATATCTCTAAAATAGAAATATCATGCACTATTACGGATTATATGGCTCCAAGATTGATATGTAATAGAAAATTTGAGTTACTGTTCCCAGATCGAGACTGCTGGATCAACGGAAATGTACCTGTAACCCAAAACACGCTAGTATGGTATACAAACGGTTCGAAAATGGTCTCAGGCGTAGGCACAGAAGTCCATGGACCAAAGACCATTAAGAACTTTGCACTTGACAAATGGCCAACTGTCTTTCAAGCTTAAATCTTTGTGATTGAAGTCTGTGCGCATATCGACCTAGATCGTAGGATCAAGGGAGCATATATTTGTATTTGTTCGGATACCCAAGCTGCAACAAAGGCACTGGCTTCGTACAAACACACATCACTCATAGTGAATAATTTCTTCAAACACATTGCAGCGTCTAGCACAGCGGAACAAAGTAAAGGTATGCTGGGTTCCCGGATATGCAGGAATTGCAGGGAATAAGGCAGCAGACGAACTAGCTAGACGCGGGTCTGCAAGCGAACTCATTGGCCCTGAGCCTTTTTGTGGAATTTCATTTGCCACAGTTAAAAGTGCTCTCAAAAACTGGGAGTTACGGTCCAACAAAGAATATTTTCGAAGCCTGAGACAGGCAAAACTCAGTGTGAGCCCATATAAAGTCAGGACTTCAGAAATGCTAAGATTAGGTAAAGCAAATATAGGTAGATTAGTCTCCGTTCTCACAGGAAACTACTCCATCATAAGGAAGGCTGAGGACATAATAAAACAATCAAATTAAATGGGGCCAATTGTCACAACAGATCTAACATGGTCGCAGTGCCTACTCTGCAGAGAGCGAGACCCATACCGGAAAAAAGTAAAGATATATTTAATTAAGTTAAGTTTAGTTAAATTAAGTTAAGTTAAGTTCAATTACGTTCAAGTTGTGAGGCTCAACACATTCTTTCTCTTCATGATGCTTGGAACAATACTTTTTTCTGCGGATAAATATTCTTAAGGAAAAAACTCCCAGCGATTTCTTATTTAGAATAAAGTTGATTGTGTTGAATTGCGATTGAAATAGCTTTTACGAATAACAGCTCTTATTTACTTATCTTTTTTAATATATTGTTTAATATTGAAAACAATTCTCTTATTATTTGAATTTAATTAAATTCCCGAAAAATTGGCACGGTATCACCAAATATAAACAACTGAGCTAATATTGAATTTTTTTGAGCGTCAAGTCAATTTCTCTTCAGTGAAATTACTATCAAACTTGTGTATATAAATGGGAGGCAGCTCCATTGGAGCTCACAGTTCAAATCGAATCTGAAGTGTTCAATTATAACATCCAAAATGAAATTCGTTGCTATCTTTGCCGTTGTTATCCTGGCTGTGTTATGTTTCTACACGAGCCCAGTTGCAGCCCAGAGAGATCTCTGTAGATTCTCAAAAGACATTGGCTGTGCGGATTATTGCCGGAAACAATTCGCTGATATAAGCATTGTGGGAGGCACTTGCACAGATAAAGGAAGTTGCAAGTGTCAACATTAAAATAAGCTTCTGACTTATAACTTATATAATATATATATATATATATGTTAAAGAATTGAAATAAATACTTACTTAAACTGAATGAATTTTAAAGTAAACCTTATCTGGAAACAAGATTTAAGATCAATCTTCAATATATATATATACATATTTAATAAATAAAAAACTTTTGAGCCCCTGGGAGACTTAATTTTTTTTTCCATAAGTTTGGCGGCCACCCTAATATTTATATATGTCGCACCTTTGCTACTAAATCGGCACAATTCGAAATTTCGCATTTCCCGAAAATCATTCAATCTCTTTTGAAACTTAGGAGAAATAAAGTTTTTTCTTAACTTATATTATTCTCAATCGACTGCTGCATCTGTCAATATAAGCGCTAATTTTCTAGGTGTTGGGTTTTTTACAGAACAAATTCAATCGAATTTAAAAATTTAGCTTAGAAGAATTTTGAATTGTGCCGATTTATTAGCAAAGGTGCGATACATATAAAATATTGTACTTATTATGTGGGTAAAACTTCTGTATGCAAATCCCAAAAGTCGAGTGCATTCTTCTGCCGGAATTTAGCATTTTTCGCTTATTCTATATATAAATTTTCATCCAAATTGGACGTCATGAATTTTTCGGAGTTTTGTGGTTTTTGGCCCATAACTCTCTAAACTTCCTCTATCTCCCCTCCCCAAATTTTTAGGTTAATGTCTTATAATTGCTCAGTATACCACTGTGGAAAATATAAGCAATATCAAAGCAGTATTTCTCTAGACACGCCACTGGGACTCACTCCTCTTGATCATGTTCCAAACGTAGACATCCGTAGACGCTATGGAGTTGCGCCAATTATTGGTATGGACACGTCCTGAGAGCAAATGAGGAGACTATGGAAAAGAAAGGCTACGCACTGGAAATTCAAGGTTGCAGAAAATGGGGCATCGGAAACAGCGCTGGATGGACACATTAAAATGGGACCTAGAGGCTGTAGGACTTACCTCGGATGATGCAACCGACAGAACAAAATGGAGGAACTGGATACGTTTTGCGGACCCCGGGATAGACCGGGATAGTTAAACACGCAAGAAGAAGAAGATTGTACTCTCATTTTTAATAATGACTCCTGTTATATTGTGATGTGGAATAACTAGAAGAAGATTGTACTCTCATTTTTAATAATGACTCCTGTTATATTGTGATGTGGAATAACTATTTAACTACATAAGTCGTACGACGATTCATTGCTCGACCTATAATCTTTCCTACTCTTGATCGAGCTGTACTCGATGAATTGAGTGATGCCATCTATTTGATACATGCTTAATCGGTGTAACTGATTTGATAGCCAGCTTACCTTTTCGGCTACCTATATCAGCTAGTGCAGACAAGCGCTTGATACTTCAGAGCAATAGAAAATAATAATAATATTAATGCCCTCAAAATATTTAATTATAATTATAAGCTCTTAGTGAAAGACAAATGGATGGATTAAAATAGGATTAAAATAGGGATTCGGATATTATTAAATGTTAGAGCAAAAGTGCAGTTTTGTTTACTGAAAATGTGGATATTGAGGTACCT
Source organism: Chlorops oryzae (assembly GCA_020466095.1). Lineage (NCBI taxonomy): Eukaryota > Metazoa > Arthropoda > Insecta > Diptera > Chloropidae > Chlorops > Chlorops oryzae. Next base: position 20,325,554 of record CM035809.1, on the reverse strand, counting down.
AATCAGAAAAATAATTTTTTATGCCTTTTTTGAATATTCTAGAATTTTTCAAGATTTTTCGGAAGAGGTTTATGAGTTTAGCTTAGTGGCTTTTACGGTCTTCCCCTACTTTATGATCCACTACTTATTTTCTTCTGTGAAGTCAAATTGTAAAATTTTGTAGCATACTTTAAGTGAAATTCTTAAGAGTGAACAAAACGTTCATCAAAAGCTTTTCATCGCCTTCGGCCACAATAAATTCTAATGCTTCAAACTTTCTTACTGGATTTTTCTCAATTGGGTACTTGAGCAAAAGTTTCTTCGAGAGCATGTCGTCTCGCTTCCATTGATAGCTTTTTTATACTGTTATGTTCCCCTGAGGGATTTTCAAAACACTTGCCTTGTTATAGAAAAACTGATAAAGAGTGAAAGTTTTCGCATCGGAGCAGCCAAGGGAATACTTAGTTTTAATATTTAGTAAATATTATTTACTACAATATGGAAGAATATTCAATTTTCGTGGCAGTAGCGCTTTAAGATTTCAGGTCAAAAATCCCTAAGCGCTGTCGGTCTTTACAGTAAAAACGATTTGTCCCATTATCATTATATCTGTGGTCTTATGGAAGAGTAGCTTAAGTCGACTTAAGCTTAAAATGAGTTATTAATACCCTTCAAAGAGACGCATCATTAGGTAAAACTCTTGTCTCCGTAACATTCTTTTAGGAAAAGTTATTCAAGAAATAAAGTTCCGTTTGACATGGGAAGGTATATGAAGTGTAAAACTTTAAGCTCTTTTTCTCGAAACAGCATTTTTCGACTTAAGCTACTCTTCCATAAGACCACAGATATATTTTAAATAAAACTTTTTCCTCTATTTTATCACTATTGAAATTGAAATAATCTTTTAACATAAAAGCAATGGCCATTTAAAATTGATAATGTAAAAGATTCGCCTGATTGAGAATTCTCATTTGTGAAAAATTCTTTCATGAAATTTATACCGCGTTCTTTATATGTCAGAATGGCTCTATTCAAGCTTAAGTATTTAACTTAACTACAAACTCCAGAGTTTTATCCTTTAAAGAGCACACAAATTAGCAAAAACCTTCGGATTATGCAGTTCATTGCGGCCAAAGCTTGGAAGTAATTGCCAGGTAGACCAGAAATGCAGGACCGTGTGCCTTGATAGTATGTCAAGTCGCTGTTTCGCTGTATTGCATTCTAAGTTCGCTTGCACAGGTGAACTCCACCAATGTGAAAGTGTGTGTGTGTGTGTGTCCCGAAACAGTACATTCACGTAAATAAATTCGATCGGATTTGTTTGTCTCACAAGGAGACTACATATGAACCTACGATCGTCTTCCGGTACTTCATCGTTTACCACAACTGCAAGCATACATGAGTGCGTGTGTGTGCGTGTGCATTGTGCGTGTGTGTGGGGCTTGGTGTGCGTGAGCACGTTTCCTGTTTTCTGTTTTCGTTGTTGGAAGGCACACTGAAAAAATTTATAGCACCATGTGCTATATTTTGTTAGCGCTAAATGCTATAACTATAGTAGAAAATGGGATAGTAGATTTTTATTACTGCATCTGTAATATTTTATACGAAACTTTAATAGCTGCTATTGCTATAATTTAATATAACCCGTGCTACACCAATAGCAGTTTACGCTGAGATTTCTCATAGTTTTCGCCATATGAACATAATATCTACAGATACTAAATATAGCTACTCCTTGCTATAGCATTTGGCAAATGGCCTAGCACCAGCGACTGAGAAAAAAGAAAAATTTTATTTTGTGTTGTGTTTTGACTTTTTTATTTAAGTATTTATTTTTATTAATTATTATATATATATTTTTGTTTTTGTTTATCTATTTTTTATTTTAAATCTTCTTTATCTTAATATCTCCTTAAATTTTCTCGCCTCCACCGTTCCTCGAACCGCTGACGTCCAAGTTTGTAATGTGCCCCAAAAATTTGATTTTTCGAAAAACCAGTGCTAGGCTTGGAACATTACACTCCATTTTACCTGTGCCGGGAATCGAACCTCGGACCCTGGAATAATCAAGAGCATAGCACGCATCCCCTACGCTATCCCAGAGCCACAAAACAACTGAACTTTGAACAAAAAATAAAAACTGTAATTTATAAAAAAAAGTAAAAACAAAAATTGAGGATATATTCTCGCTGCCAACATTGACCGAACGCCGAACCCTCTCGACTGTTGAGTCACAGTTTGCACCACTGAGCTATCAAACACTTATTGGCCGATTGATCAGAATGCGAAGTTAAAGCAGACAACAGGGAGGAGCAGATATAAGGGAGCATGGCGAAAATGAAAGCACATTTCAACCCAGTTGCAAATAAGGGGAAGTCCTCTACTAAGCGATGCATCACTTGAACTATCCCAAGCACTGTCAATTAGCATTAGTTCTTGTGGCAGTCACAGGGAAAAGGTGATGTGTTCAAAGAATAGCGTTTGTTTTTTTTATCAAAAAGTAGCATATTTTCAGGATTGAACAAAAATTTAAAAGCAAAAGCAAAAACAAAACGCATAACCAAACATTTTTTGAACACCTCACTTTCTGCCTGCTCATGAGAGGCATAGGGTAGGCCTACCCAAAGCGGCCTGGCTCGAACAATGTAGATGTGTAAAAGTGTTGGGAAAAGTCTATGATATCGCCTCGCTTAGGAATGTTCAAATGATCAATCCGGAGAGCATAAAATTTGCAACTGGGAAGGCATAGCAGAGAGCGAGAGAGAGTAAACGAGAGCGAATTTGAATAGAGAGAGATTCAAATGAATATCATTTACTCATTAAAGCTGCATATGCTATGTAAATAGCCGCAGATGCCTTAAAGTCATTCTCCTACACCTATATTTATTTACTAACAAAATATAGCTATGCTGGCTATGTTTGTTTTAAATCAAGACATTTTGCTAGCTGAAATTCATATAAAATATAGCAAATGCAGTACTAACACCGTTGCTATAGTTTATAGCAAGCAAGTAGTAGTTCTGTTTTTTGAATGAATATTTTAAGAGTCAAAAAAGCAGTTTTTTGGAAGCATACTTATTAATTCAATCATTTTTATACCCGACACACACTGTGTCGAGGGTATGTTGCGCTTGTGTGGTTGTGTGTAACACCCATAACCAGTCGAGTTAGACCATACAAAATATATACAGAAATGATCAGCGTCACCAGGAGATTCGATTTAAACCGTCCGTCCATCTGTCTGTCTGTCTGTCTGTCTGTATACAGTTATCTTATCGAAGGAGTTGAGCTGTTTTGACAAAATTTGGTATGCGTGCTCACGGGGACATGAGAAATAACAAGTTCGAGAATGGACCCGATCGGACCATTTTTAGGGGTACCTCCAGTACTATGGTCTGTTACGAATATCACAAAAACTGCTCTAAAATCGAAGTTTTCAAGATATTTTGATGAAATTTGATAACTGATCAAATTTAAAGGCCAGTAATGTGATTTCCAAAAATTTAAAAAAAGGGCGTGGCAGAAGGGCGGTTTTCGAAAATTGTCGCCTACACCCGAAATTCAAATGGAACTTGAACGAATTTTGGCACTTATGCTTCCTTTGTAGCCATAAACATCTTCCCCAAAAATTTTCTTGATTGGTCCATTATTATGGGTACCTCCAATACTAGGGTCTGCCACAAAAATCCAAAAACTGCCACAAATCGGAAAAATATTTTAATGAAACTTAGAATTTGAGCGTATATTTAAGCCTCCGATTATAATTAAACAAAAATTGGAAAAGTGGGCGTGGCAAACGGGCCGTTTTCATAAAGAAAAACAAAAGTTTTGACACAAAAAGTTCATGCAATTAAATATAGTTTTTCAAATCGGTTTTGTAACTTAAGTAGTTCTTCATAGCAACTTGGCATCATCTATGCAACTGAGGATGTTTTTTGAAACGTCTATGCACCCATTATGCAACAAGAATAATTTTTTTTCCTTAAAAAGATGTTACAATGTGCCACTAGGGTACTCTGCAGAGGGCGAGACCCATACCGGAAAAAAGAGTAAAGATATATTTAATTAAATTAAGTTTAGTTAAATAAAGTTAAGTTAAGTTTAATTACATTCAAGTTGTGACGCTTAACACATTCTTTGTTTTCATGATGCTTGGAACACTTTTTTTTCTGCGGATAAATATTCTTAAGGAAAAAACTCCCAGCGATTTCTTATTTAGAATAAAGCTGATTGTGTTGAAATGCGATTGAATTAATTTTTGCGAATAACAGCTCTTATTTACATATCTTTTTTCATATTTTGTTTAATATTGAAAAAAATTCTCTTATTATTTTAATTTAATTAAATTCCCGAAAAATTGGCACGGTATCACCAAATAAGAACAACTGAGCTAATATTGAATTTTCTTTGAGCGTCGAGTCAATTTCTCTTCAGTGAAACTACTATCAAACTTGTGTATATAAATGAGAGGCAGCTTAAAGTTCAAATCGAATCTGAAGTGTTCAGTTATAACATCCAAAATGAAATTCGCTGCTATCTTCACCGTTGTTATCCTGGCTGTGCTATGTTTCTACACGAGCCCAGTTGCAGCTGAGACTCTCAACCTCTGTAGATTCTCAAAAGATGTTGGCTGTGCGGATTTTTGCCGGAAAGAATTCGGTAATGAAGGCAGTAAGGGAGGCACTTGCACAGACCAAGGACTTTGCAATTGTGAACAGTAAAATAAGCTTCTAACTACTAACTCATATAATATATGTATAAGTTAAAAAATTGAAATAAAAAGTTACATTTGCTGAATGAATTGTATAATCCTTAAACCTATAATCCTTATAATCCTAGAGTAATCCTTATCTGGAAACATGGCTCCGGGAAGAGATGGTATCTTCCCTACTCTTCTACAAAAAGGCCTTACGTCACTACCTCCAGCAATGGTGAAAATAATGAGAGCAAGCTTCGGCTGGGCTCACATTCTTAAGGCTTGGACAGAAGTTAATGTGGTTTTCATACCAAAAGGCAATAGGCCAGAAAACTAACCAAAATTTTATAGACCAATCAGTCTGAAAACCTTCCTCTTTAGAACGATAGAAAAATTAATTAGTGTTCACATAAGGGAACATATCTCTAGAAATAATCCCTTGCTTCCAAAGCAATATGCATACATATTCCAAAGGGAAATTCACTGAAGATGCGATAACATACATAGCTACACAGATCGAAAACGCTTTCAAGCCCAATGAAATTGCGCTCTATGCTTTTCTCGACATAGAGGGAGCCTTCCACAACACCGGCCATAGTACAATTAAAACGGCATTAGAAGGAAAAGGCATTGACGACCACTCGATAAAATGGATCAGGTCGATGCTGAAACACCGGAATAGGTAGGTAGGTAGCAGTGGCAGCTGATTGCTCACGTAGGCACAGTAGGTTGGCCCGTTGTGATACCACAAGATGACACGACTTGCCCCTTACGATTTAATGGGGAAGCCAATTGGACTTCCTGATGAACCGAGCAATGTCCGTAACTTTGATTTCAGATAGCCCGGTGAGACTGACGAGGAAGGAGCCCCCTAAAAGGGTCAGTCTTCTTCTTGCTAGGGCTGGGCATTGACACATGAGATGAAAGATAGATTCTTCCTCATCCTCCGAGCGACAGCTTCGGCAAAAGTCATTATTTGGGACACCTAGTCCTGTTGCATGTCTGCCGAAAAGGCAGTGACCGGTGAGTATTGATACCGTCTGGTGAATGGAGACACTGCTTAGTCCTACTAGATCCCTGGTGCGTCTCTTATTCAGAGATGGCCAGGTTTGTCTAGTGACCCAGCAAGAATCTTCTGCGACCAAGCGGTTGTTTGCTAGGTTGAGGTATGATTGTTTTATGAGAAGTTTCACTGTTGCCAGTGGAACTCCGATGTTTGAAAAGGAGATATCCGAAAGCAATGTGCCCATCTTAGCAAGTTCGTCTGCCTCACAATTTCCTTCAATGTCGCTATGTCCCGGTAGCCAAAAGATCGATACCATGGAAAGTTCCGCTATCTCGTTATCCCTGCATTCATGGACAAGCTTAGATGTGGATTCAACCCCCTCAAGGGTTTGACGGCCGCCTGGCTGTCAGTGAAAATGTAAATATTCCTGCCAAATATCTCATTACACATGAGCCACCTGGCGGCGTGGTTAATTGCCGTGACCTCTGTTTGAAAAACACTGCAGTGGTCAGGTTGTCGGAGGGCTAACTTTAGGTTTAAGCTGCTGGAATATATACCGCTTCCTACCCTTGAATTGAGTTTGGAGCCATCCGTATAAATTTGAATTGAGTCTCGGCTGATATCCATACCATCGCACCACTCCACCCTGCTCGGTACGCAGGTGGTAAACCTGCGTTCAAAGCAGAGCGAGGGGGTGCGGTAATCGATATCAGTTGGGATAAGGAAATCTTTTGTCAAGATTTGAGAGTGACCGATGTCGGTTCTCGACCGGCGACAGATGGCATTCAATCGCAGAGCGGTGATCTTTGCCTGTTGTCTGATTAGAAGTGATGTTGGGATCCAACATAGAAGTGTAAATAGTGCCTTGGTAGGTGTAGTCCTTAGCGCTCGCGTTATTAATAGAGCGGACTGTCTCCTTACCTTGTCCAGGGCAAGCAGATAGGAAGATTTTTCCGTAACTGGCCACCAACAAATTGAGCCGTACAGAAGAATAGGTTCCACTACTGCTTGATAAAGCCACAGTATAGACTTGGAAGCCAAGCCCCATTTTGTGCCTATTGCTTTCTTGCAGCAATATAAGGCGCATAGTGATTTTCTAGCTCTCTCCTTGGTATTTTCTCTCCATAGAAGCTTAGAGTCAAATACCAGCCCCAAGTATTTAACATGGTTGCTTAGTCGTAGAGTAACCCCATTTACCTTTGGTAGGTTAAAAGAAGGAATCTTGTATCTCCTTGTGAAGAGTACTAGTTCGGTTTTGCTGGGGTTAATGCCCAGGCCACACTCTCCACTCCAGTGGCAGAGTGTTCTGAGATGCTGAGACATCATGTCTGAGATGACATCAAGATGTCTACCCGTGACGGATATGGCAATGTCGTCCGCATATGCTATGACATTGCATCCGATGGTATCGAGTTCTATCAGCAAGGAGTTAACAACTAGGTTCCAGAGAAGGGGAGAGAGGACACCTCCTTGGGGTGTACCTCTTACCACTTTTCTGCTGAGTTGTGTATTTCCTAACGCTGAGGTAATTTTTCTGTCGAAGAGTAGGCTTCCCACTAAGTTGGTAATGCTACTGTCGACCCCCTAGGTGGGACAGAGCTAACATTACAGCTTGTGGGCATATATTGTTGAAAGCCCCTTCTATATCCAGAAAGGCAGTAAGCGTGTACTCCTTATGGGAGAGGGACTTTTCAATTTGTTGAGTTAGTTTATGCAGTGCTGTCTCAACCGACTTGCCTTTGTTGTAGGCATGCTGTGAGCCAGATAGTCTATTGATCGATTGTATTATTTATGAAGTGGCCTAAGATGCTCTCAAAAGTTTTCAGAAGAAAGGAAGATAGGCTTATGGGACGAAGCTCCTTTGGTTTTATGTGGCTTGTCTTGCCCGCCTTGGGGATAAAGATTACCCGGTACTCCCGCCAGTTGGCCGGAATGTAGGAGAATCTTAAACAAGCATTAAAGATCTCTGTAAGCCATGGGATCGCCCACGCTAACGAGTGCTGCAGGTCAGCGGGGACGATGCCATCTAGGCCAGGGGATTTGAATGGGGCGAAAGATTTGATTGCCCATTCTAGATGGTTATGTCCTACCCTTCTTCGCAGGGAGTGATGAGTAAGAACAGGAGTGAAAGAAGGTCCATTTTCAGACCCTGCGTAGCTTCCTGGGAAGTGAGTGTCGCAGAGGATTTCCAGGGTTTCTGAGTGGGTGTCGGTCCATGTTCCGTTATCCCTTTGAATGCATCCTGAATATCTCGGTGCGGAGCTTAGGATTTTGCGGAGTCGGTTCGTTTCAGAGATTCCTTTTATATTGTCACAGAAGGTTCTCCAGGCCGTTCGCTTCGCTTTCCTTACAGCATATTTAAAGTTTCGTAGGCTCTCCTTGTAGGATTGCCAGTCCGATGTTCGCTTCGCTTCATTGAAGCGTTTTCTACAAATTTTCCTTAGGGTTGCAATGTCTGCATTCCACCAAGGAGGTTTTAGCTTACCCCGAAATTTCGTTGGGTTACATGCAAATTTTGCTGCAGCCTCGTAGGCCGCTGTGAAGGTCTATCTAAGCTCTGAACACCGGAATATACAATCCCAACAATCCCAATCCTCATCTATGGTCAATGGTCATAGGTGACCTATTAGCGAGACTCCATAACCGGAACATTAATTGCACAAGATATGCGGATGACATTGCCATTATAACTAAAGGCAAATTTGACAGCACGGTCTGTGAAGTCAAGCAATACGCCTCAAATTTAGTCATCGCACGGTGTAAAGAAGTAGGACTGTCTGTCAATCCGGACAAAGCAGTCCTAGTCCCATTTACACGCAGGCGTAAAATAACCCTCAAAACACTGGTTATGGGGGAAAAAGTCTTAAACTTCTCCGACGAAGTAAAATATCTCGGGGTTGTTTTAGACAAAAAACTGGAACCTGGAACCCCCATATCGACAAAGCTATAGATAAATCTAGGAAAGCCATGTAGGCTTGTAGAAGAATATATGACAAAATGTGGGGACTGGGTTTAAAAATGATTTATTGGATCTACACAACGATGGTGAGACCAATAATAACATATGCCGCCATTGTCTGGTGGCAAAAAACTAAGGAAATGGAAGCCATTGAAAAATTAGAAAAATTGCAAAGACTGATGTGTATAGGGATAAGTGGAGTGATGAAAACATGTCCCACGGCAGCAATTGAAGCCATCATGGGGATAACTCCACTGCACATCCATGTCAGAAAAATAGCCGCAAATAGTGCGGCTAAATACCCTGAACAATAAAGACAAAAGACTAGATAACATCATCTGTCTATCTGTTTTAGATGATATCTCTGAAATAGAAATATCATGCACAATTTCGGATTAATTTTCGAGACTGCTGGATCAACGGAAATGTACCTGTAACCCAAAACACGCTAGTATGGTATACAAACGGTTCGAAAATGGTCTCAGGCGTAGGCACAGGAGTCCATGGACCAAAGACCAATAGGAACTTTGCACTTGGCAAATGGACAACTGTCTTTCAAGCTTAAATCTTTGTGATTGAAGGCTGTGCGCATATCGACCTAGATCGTAGGATCAAGGGAGCATATATTTGTATTTGTTCGGATAGCCAAGCTGCAATAAAGTACTGGCTTCGTACAAACACACATCACTCATAGTGAATAATTGCTTCAAACACTTTGCAGCGTCTAGCACAGTGGATAAAAGTAAAGATATGCTGGGTTCCGGCACATGCAGGAATTGCAGGGAATAAGGCAGCAGACGAACTAGCTAGACGCGGGTCTGCAAGCGAACTAATTGGCCCTGAGCCCTTTTGTGGAATTTCATTTGCCACAGTTAAAAGTGCTCTCAAAAACTGGGAGTTACGGTCCAATAAAGAATATTTTCGAAGCCTGAGACAGGCAAAACTCAGTGTGAGCCTATGTAAAGTCAGGACTTCAGAAATGCTAAGATTAGGTAAGGCAAATATAGGTAGATTAGTCTCCTTTCTCACAGGCCACTGCCGAAAATACCAGCTCCACAAGATGCACTTGTAAGGAGACTCCGAGCGCAGACTCTGTCTTGAGGACGAGGAGACTGCAATATACGTAATGGGCGAATATGTTTCCCATTTAGATTGAGACTCAGTTTCTTTAAAAAACTTTTGCTAAGCCAAGACGAGCTAAGGCTCGAAACTTACCGGAATGTCCTCTCTTTCATAAGGAAGGCTGAGGACATACTTGAACAATCAATTTAAATGGGGCCAATTGGCACAATAGTTCTAACATGGTCGCAGTGCATACTCTGCAGAGAGCGAGACCCATACCGGAAAAAAAGTAAAGATATATTTAATTAAATGTTTATGGCAAAAAAGATCAAAAAGATCTGTTAATGATCGCGGTGTTAAATATATTTCATATTATTGAAAATTATTCGAGCTTAGCCGCATTGCACCTCCCGCCTGTGGGCGGACATGGCCATGTTTTGTCACTTCGCTACTCGTGACTCATCAGCGCCTTTGGGGTGCTAAGGAGTTTCAAATTTCTTGCACTTTATAAGTGAAGAATTTCAAATCCTCCTGAGAAATATACACACTAATTGTAAAAAAGTATTGGTATTGAGGAATTATTAACCTTCGGTTAACCAATCTTCCTCTAGTTTTGACTTTAGCAAAGATTTGCCCAAAGGCGCTGATGAGTCACGAGTGGCGAAGTGACAAAACATGGCCATGTCCGCCCACAGGCGGGAGGTGCAATGCGGTTAAGCTCGAATAATTTTCAATAATATGAAATATTTAATTAAGTTAAGTTTAGTTAAATTAAGTTCAGTTAAGTTCAATTACGTTCAAGTTGTGAGGCTCAACTCATTCTTTCTCTTCATGATGCTTGGAACACTTCTTTTTCCTGCGGTTGTTTTTTTATTTATTTGTTTCTTATTTAGAATAGGGCTGATTGTGTTGAAATGCGAGTGAAATAACTTTTACGAATAACAGCTCTTATTTACTTATCTTTTTTAATGTATTGTTTAAAGTTGAAAACGATTCTCTTATTATTTTAAATTAATTAAATTCCAGAAAAATTGCCATGGTATCATCAAATAAGAACAACTGAGCTTATATTGAATTTTCTTTGAGCGTCGTTTCAATTTCTCTTCAGTGAAACTACTGCGAATTTTTGTATATAAATGGGAGGTAGCTCCCTTGGAGCTTACAGTTCAAATCGAATCTGAAGTGTTCAATTATAACATTCAAAATGAAATTCGTTGCTATCTTTGCGGTCGTTATCCTGGCTGTGTTATGTTTCTACACGAGCCCAGTTGCAGCCCAAAGAGATCTCTGTAGATTCTCAACTGACATTGGCTGTGCGGATTATTGCGTGAAAAAATTCGCTAATCAAAGCATAATGGGAGGCACTTGCACAGCTACAGGACGGTGCATGTGTGAACATTAAAATAAGTTTGTAACTTATAACTTATATAATATATATATATATGTATGTTAAAAAATTGAAATAAAAACATACTTAAACTGAA
>CM035809.1:20292112-20302694 GCA_020466095.1 Chlorops oryzae | reverse complement strand
GATTTGAAGTGTGGTTGTAACAGGAATATGCTAGTAATAATCTTGCTACATTTTCGTACCTTTGGCTTGATTTGAAGCCATCAAAATGCGTAGATTCCAATGAATTTATTTCAAACCTTCAATTGCACATCCTTTAAAATTTCTCTGCAATTAAGTACATTAAAGAATCTTAAGTTCTTGCTTCAACTTGCTGATCTTTATTCTCTTGAATAACAATTTCAGTTTTCTCCGCCTTGACAAATTTACATTTTCGTTATTGTTCGAATTGTTTCCGTTGCACGTGTACCATGAACATCACTTGCGGCTGTTCCTGAATAGGGCTGTCAAGTGCTTTCCTCTGCCATTGAGAATTCGGTCGCTGAACTTAAGAAAGTTTTCAAAAGAAGCTTGTTGATATGTTTTAAATTTCTTTCAGATACTTAGCGAGTGGGTAAAGTTTTCTGAACTTTAAACTTATGCAAATTTTCGCTACCGAAAACATTATGCGTTCTTAAGAGCCTATGAACTAAAGTAAAATCGAAAAAAAAAAAACAAAAAAATTAATAAAATCTAAAAACGTTCAAAAAATAACATGCAACATCAGAAGTTGGCAAGTAAATGGTTTGCTTAAATTATTTATTGTTGATGTCATGTCGTTCCGTTTCATTAGACAAACATATGACCTACTCTGGCCAGCATACGTTGGCTGGTTTTTGTCGTGCCCTCAGTTACATGTGGCAACTCCTAACAGTATGCTTCTATTCAATGAAATCTTGGACATATTCCAAAAAATTTATTCCGTTTATATTTTTTCCTCTCTTTTTTCTTGTCATTTTTTTTTGTTACTTTTTCGTAGCCTGTAAAGCTTTTGTTTTCCGGAATTATTATTGCAACATGCGATCAGATAAGTAAAACGCTTTAAAAATATAAAAAGAAAAAAGATTAAATATATTTGCTTTGTTCCAATTCCTTTATGAGTTTTTAGTGGAGACAATTTGATGTGATCAGCTTTTATTTAAAGCGATTTATTTTGCTTGAAGATAAAATTTGCGTTCTTTGCTGCGGTATTGATAGTAACTAAAGATTTAGAAGAGCTCAAAGATAAAGCCGGGCGGTAAAAAGAATATTTCAAGCAATCTTTAAATAATTTAATAGCCATTGCTATCACAATAAAAAGTAACAACATTTTTTTGAAAAACAAAACCGTAAATATTTTATGATCTTAATTTGCCTCATACACTTCACGCTCAAAAGTATGCAATGAAATCTGTGAACCATTTTACGATATTTAAAAAAGAAATTGAATCAGACAATTGAATTGATGCCGCGATGCGAACAATGAACACTCAAGCCCAATTGTTGCCTATTATCGGCTTAAAACCTATTTTAAACATTTTTGTGGCCTCTCAAGCGATGTTGGTTACGAATTACTGAAAGAATTCATGTAAAACCTACTTAACCCAGTTCCAATAGATGTTGGCCGAAAATACACAATAGATGAATTCAATGGAAAAACTTATCTAAGCTGAAATTCAGTTGAAATCGCGACAGCGCATAAAACGAAGCGATAATTTTTGGTTTCTAAGTCAAAAGAGAAATATTACATGCTGACCCGTTGACTCACTGTATTACTGAAATTTCAGTAGTCAACTGAATAATCAGTAAAGCAATAACACTTTCAGTCCTTCCGAACGTTTCACGAATAGAAATAAAATAAGCTTCCAAATAACTATTGAGAAAGGAATGCCATTCGTCTTCCCAGTATTTTTCTCTTTTCAAAAAGTGAGGACATATAAGAGAGCATAAAAGAGCATGAGTGGAAAATAATATTTTTGCATGTTTTCGGAGTAAAGCTTTTTCTTAAAAACTTTCTTCTTTTATGAACATGTTTCTTAAACTTATTTTTTGCAGCATGCTGCCGCAACATGTTTGTCAGTGTCTCTGCAATAATGGTTCTTTTAAACGGGTGGGTTTTTTAAGGATTCTGAGTTGGTGAAAAAGCAAAAAAGCTGTTCAAGGAAACTATGTAACAGAAATTTAAAATTCAAACTTGAAAGGAGAGAGAGAGAGCTGTGCTTTTTTTGCCGTACGAAATTTAGAAACCGGATGATATTTAGATTGTGGAGAATTTTCTTAAACCGTAAATGCATGTGAGAAAATCGCTCTCGTTCGTTTTCCGGTGATTACCTACTTTTTTGCGTAGCTAACCAGTTTTAAGACCAAAGCCGTCCCTCACAAATTGTTATCGCTTCCTTTTTATAATATATTTATAAACATCAATGTGAAAGTAAATATCCCTTAGGTTCAATCCATATATTTGTATGTATGCGATTTAATACCTCCAAACTCAATATCAGTCTCCTTACTCCCTCTGTCAATGCTTTCTCATACAAATTTCTTCGAAGTTCAGGCCTTTCTCCACGTGCAGCCACACAAGGAAGCCCCTCATTCGATTTCATACCATTGCTTTACGTATCTTCTTCCGCAAGTTTTTGAAAGCCGATGCCTCGAATCGGAATGTGAAAATACGTTTATCTCTTTATGTCTTCGAAGCGGTATCATTGTGTCGATATATGTGTATCTGTCAGTGTGCCCAACTTGTTTTCGTCTCTATTGCTTTTGCTCAAAAGTGCATAACAAAAGATTTTACGCTGAAAGGCGCACGTACTTATTCACACGTATCAACCTGCATCAAGCTACGCGTGAAATTTCAAGCAAAAGTGTTGCCATAAAAATGGAAAAAGACGGAAATAAAAGCATACTTATGTGCTTCAAACGGGTCTTTGTGAGTCGCATACATTTTCAACATTAAAAAACATGTCGGTATCTTTTCTGCTGCTCGTTGTGTCTATTTGTTCTGTAGTTCAGTTTCAGTCATCTTGTCTGCTTTCTCAAAGCATCCACGTGTGAAGCTATACACGTCGATCATCCTTCAGGATATCTACATTAAAAAGATTTGTTTCTTTTCTTGATATAGTAAAGAAGCTGATGAAGTTCAATTTATTTAAATGAAAGTTGCCTTACTCTAAGAATAGCATTTCGAAGGGCTTGAATAAAAATTTGCACTCCAATTAAGTGACTTTGTATCCCCTTTCAGAATAGATACAATCTTCAAAGTTGTCCATTTTCTCATTCCTCTTCGAAAAATGCTATCGGCTCTTCCTGAAGCCCACCTTTTGATAAGCCCAACGGCTAAATCCAATCAACAGAATAGCTTCTTCCAAGAAAAAACTTGTTTATCAAACTCTTGACCATTTCTGATAACTTTTATCGAAGTGTGAATCGTCTATCAAAATAAAACACATTCAATTGAGTGTGGCTACGAAATTTCACACACAATTCCATGCTGCCATAAACATTTGGACAAGTGATGAGAGATTATTCGAATTTCGAACGAAAGAAACGAATGAAATGCCAAAAGCAAGGATAAAAAGCAAAGAAGGGTCTGCAACATTCTTTATTGAGTGCCTCGAAGGGATGAGTTGGATCTAGTGAGTGGTCATTGTGGCTCCTTAATCGGGTATGTATAGCTGCAAAAAGCAATAAAGCCGAGAAACATATTTGATACATTTTTTGCTATGCCTGGTGCAATCCTTAAAGGAAAATTGTCGTTTACAGTCGGAATCACGGCCGTTTGCACCAACACATTCAATCGAACATCCATATGTACATACGACAGCAGCAATCGTTTGTCAATAAATAATCAGATTTGCGTGATTTGCTATTTGCGGTCATTCTTTTGTCCTTCTGACCGCCTTTTGGGTATATGTTTCAAAGCCGAGTGGTTTTTGTATGTCATGCAAGGGTGGAGATGAAATCGGCAAGCCATAACAGAACTTTGGTAGGGTCGGTAGGCCGCAATTGTCGCAACCATATGAAATGAAGTGTTGGTTTTTTGGTTTCCTTTTATTTTTTGTGATAGCGTCATTGGTATTTTTTCAATACTCATGGGACGTCAATAAGTAAAATTTATATTTTGAACAGCTGCGCATTTAAGAGGTATTTTCTCGCACATGAAATTGAAAATAACTCACTTGTGTTATTTTAATAGAAATTTTTAGACATATTAGTTTAAATGTTAACCATTTCATGTGTATACTAAATTGGTTGACTTGACAAAGCTTCTTAGAGGCATTTTATATTTTTAATAAAGTAATAAAAGAGGTCTAACAACAGGCACAAAAGACTGACTTTATTGAGGAAAGCAATGGTCAACGAAAAGGAAAAATATTAAAAAACCGATGTCGGAGGTATTCCTGCCAGCTGTAATGTAAGTTGAAAATTTACTTAAAAATGTTCAGTTCATTAGCTTTCATAAAAAAATATTTATAAAGTATCCCCTGACCATTCGTATCACCTTTCGGCATTTGGCTTTTCAATACAAAAGCAATGCCTTATTCATGTACACATGTTGCAAAACTTTTAAATATTCACCTTCCAGTACAGTTAATCTATAAAGGTCGATTTGCCTTAAATGCTTGCTTGGTTATAACTAAAATTTTTTAGCAGAAATTATGTATTCAGCAATTTTATCACTTGTAGGTATCACATTGGCTCGATCTTTACTGATGGGTTTTCTCTTTTAGGTTTAAGTGTCCATTTAGGATTTCGCAAAGCGCATTCGAGTTTTTGCTGATTCGTGTGGATTTTTAAAACGCCGAAATGTGCTTGATTTATCACTTTGATCATTCTACATTACCTACATACGTCGGCCTACACATTAGAAATTTCGACTACGTGCTGATTTCATGATGGCAATAAATTAAAGGTTGAAAGGAACTGAGTATCGTCGGGTGGATGTGCACAGACAGCAATAAAAATTGAAGGAGAAAGCCATCGATAGAAGGTAAGTGAATCAATTTCCAAGTCGGTCTTGTAGGGAAAAAATCTTCAGAGAAATTTTTTTTTGTCATAATAAGTTCTTTAAAAATATAAACGAGTCGAAATATTTCAAAAATTTGGTGAAAGTAACTCAAAAAGTAATAAATTGCGGAATATATTTTCCCGCATGTGTAACGCTATGCTTACTTATTGAACCTTAGAGAGGGCAATGACCTCTTCTTGAGGTTTCTTACATCAATGAAGATTTTTAAATTCCTCACTTTATCTTTCTGAATCAAAATAAATCAAGAGTTTGATAAATGAGGGTTTGTTAAAGCGATTTATTCCTGCCACGTGTCCGTTAGTAAAACCATAACCTTCACCATTTCATTCCGTTTTGTTCACGCTGCCAATGAACTCACTTTAAGGACCTAAATTTGGATTTTATTGATGCTTTTATTAGCAAGAATGGTAGCATACATTTTTTTTTTATCGTATCTGTTGAATTCTTAACAATTTTGTTTTAAGGGATTTGTTTTATATTTTATCTCTTGGCTGATTAGAAAAACGAAGTATTCACTCTTCATAAAAACAAAACAATTTAATGTGCTTGAATTTGTTCGTTATGAAATCTCCAGATATGTTTGTTTTATTACGTTAAATAAAATTATTTTATTGCTGAAAAGAGAATCATTGAAGGCTTGTCGAGCATTTAACTATTTTCAATGATATTAGAGATGTTTGTCGCGCTTAGGAAAACAACAAACATGTAATCGAGAATGTGGCTTCCAACAGCTGCCATTGTTTTGCATTTTCATTAAAATCCACTCAACGTCCTGATGATTTTGGTCGTTTACCGAATCGAGCGCAATTTCGAGGGTGGCGTGGAAAAGCAGCTCGATAAACAGAAACTATTCGACAATTAAGCGCAAATATTTGTGGAACGTTGCATGAGCAAATGAGTTTTGTCCTTTGAGCAATTTTGACGCACTTTACTTGAGCCACATCGACGACGAGATGCAATGTAAGCACATGAACCTCCCCTGATAGAGTAGTGTTCTTTTCCTGTTAATTAAGTCAAATGACAGTGGAGAAAATAGCGCAAAAATTTTTAAGTGCTTGCCGTAATAAGTCCTTGTTTCAAGCATATGATTTTGAAATGGAATATTTTAAACTGTACTATAATCAAGCTTTAGCTTATTTTTGCTTCATTTCCCTTCAGTCAATATTTGATAGTGGATTAATTTAAAACGGCGGAAATATTCTGTTGCAAGCTGCTTTTTCCCCAAATAACCCTTAGAGGGTCCACCGTAGCGCAAAAAACAAATATATATATATATAAGTGCGGAGAATACAGTGAAATGAAATGGATCGAATGAAAACGGGAAGCGAGGTATCTGACATAGAAATATATTGAGTGCACTCAGTGGCTTGCAGGTAACTGTGATAGATGCAGTGAATGTGGTCTAAGGCCTTATGCCTTTTGATTTCCTCGCTTTTGATGGATGACTTGAACTAATATTTACTAGAGTGTGGATTGAGATTTTTCAAAAAGGAAAATGAAAGATGAATGAAATGAGGTAAAAGAGGCACCTCTTTTTTTCATAATAGCAAACGATAACCACTTTATTAACACTTATCCAAAGATATGTCTGAAACGACCATTTCTAATAATTAGCTATAATAGGTAAGGAGAAATTCATGTCAAACTATATATATAATATTTATTCTTATACTATTTTTAATATATTTTGAGAATTAGACAGTTGCATCGTTACATCTTTATTTTAATCATCACGCTTTTATCATTTTTTGAGGATAAGTTAATTTTTAGGTTTTTCATTTAAACGTGCATTCTTTATATTGTGATTCACCCTTAATTATTTAAGAATGATTGTTTCCTTTTTTCATAAGAACCATTTAATAGAATTAACGCATTTTCGTTGCATTCTATATTAAAACGTTCCGCTGGCATATTTGTATGCTTTGTCTGTTATTCCGGAAAAAATTCCCTGATATTGCCAGCCTTTACTTCAATCGTAAAATGGAAATATTGAAAGCTAAAATGATTCTCTTTGGTGGAATTTCTTGGCAGCTTAATAACCATACCGGCGCACATTGGTATGCTAGCAGTATTAAACTTACTTGGTTACTGTATCAGTGGTTGTATATATGGCGCCCACCGGGACCATTGTAAAAGCAAGGGACCACAATAGGGATCCATGGGATAATATTCATTATATATAAGGCCAAACATTTCTTTGAAGGATATAGTTTCGTAAGTCTTATAAATTGAGTCAATAAATGTTAATGTTATGCTGCCGCAGGGAAACATTTAACTAACCTACACACTCATCTCGTGTATATGAGTTTATATATTTGAGTTTGTAGGTAAATAAGTTATCTCTGTCTGTCAATGTGTACGGCTTCCAATTAAATTAATCAACAGACACACGTACTCTGCTCAGATTTGACGTATTTGCTCTGTGTATTATATAAAGATGTGTATTAAAGTACAGTTTTTCTTCAACATCGAGGGGGTTCTGCCTGAAGCCTAAGCATAAGGCTGTTTGATAATTTGAGACTGTTTCCAGCTTTTAAACTAATATTATTGCATGTGTTTGCTAAGTTTATATTTTTGAATGTGATTGTTAAATTAATATAGTATAGAGAAATGATCCTTTATATATGTTGAAGCATATGATGCCGCTCAAGGGTAAATGAAACTCATCTATTAATAGAAATGTTTGTGGCGTTGAAGATATTTTTAGAATTTTCCATAAAGGAAAACGCTCAAACTGCTTCAATGAAAAAAGCTGTGAGAATTAAGAAACATATGTGCATAAGACTACGTTTAATTATACATATATAATCATAGCAATACACATATTTCCACTTCTGTCAGATTCTTATGGGAATATTCCCCTGAATGTCCCAGAACAAAGCCAAAATTAGCTAAAACTCAATTTTTAAATCCTTTCAAAACTAAAACTTTATCCCATAGGGTCCCATAAAGTTTTCACTGACATCTTTTCTGCCCCCAAGATTCAACTAAAGATTATGAATGTCTTTTAATTTCGGGGAGATTCCCCTAAACTGTGAACAGTGTATGTTCCCCATGCGGTTCTTTTACTTGACTTATGTAAGCGGAATTAATGAACTTTGAGTAATTGTTGAGGAAGTTCTTCATGTTAATGATTTCAGTGTTTTGCTTCAATAAGGCCATGACACGATTCGTGTCCTGCCCCAGATAATGTTTCGTCAGAATTTTCGATTTGACCCGAAGCGTTTTTATGAGCACACATGATACGTTGTCAACGATTTTTTAGATGCCGAAGGACATTATCTAAGCCATTGCGGTCACTAGTAAATAGTAAGAATGTTTTGAGTTTTTTTTTTTTTTTTGGGAATGTGTGTGTGTGAAGATTGACAAGTATCGTGAGTGCAGATTTCATGAATATTTTTTTAAGATTTACTTTCAAGAGATTATTTGGACTTCATTTTCTGAGCTCCATCAAAATTCCATTCAACGAAACTGTCTTATTTTGAAGTGAAAAAGATTCGAAATGTTCGCTTGACAAGCAATCGCGATGCGGCAAGCATCAATAGACAGATAGAAAGAAGAAATAGAACTTCGCGTTGACGGAAAAGAATATATTGGGAATATGAGACCAACTCGTTCATAGGCAGTGAGAGAAATTTTAATGAAAAATTTAAAAGGAGGAAAGAAAGAAAATAATGAACTAAAATAATGAAAAGACCGCTCGTTTCATTAAATTGTGCATGCATACCATTTCTGAGTTACTATTTTTTTGTTTGCTCCCCTTCCCTAAAACCTTGTGAAACGGGGATTATTTTAAATGTGTCAAAACAGAATACATTTTTCCGAACTACTTGAAATTTAATACCTCTTTCAGCATTTAGTATTAAACCATTTTTCCGAGGAATTCAAAGTGTATCCATATTATAATCCGACAGATACTCTACAAGAACTTCTTTAAAAGCTCGATCTCCATCTTTCCATAATCCGAAAGTCCTGGAAGCAATTAAATTTAATGTTGACACAGAGAAAATCATTTTAATGGAAACCCAATCGTTTCATGAAGACTTAAGCATATAAAGATTTACATTTTAACGACAATTATGATTCCTTTCTACTTTATCAATTACCTTAACTGGCTACGGAGAATCGCTTTTGACGGCCTTATATCCTTCCAATTATTTTTCCTTCGTTCATTGCCATTGACATTAAGGATATGCTCCGATCATTGCTTCACGTTTTTGTCGTCCATCCGCAGTTTCACTTGGACTCATTGTAAGTGCGACATTATAGTTGAATCTCGTTCGCTGTTCAAAAATACTTTTAATGAAGTGCGATGCCATAAGCATTAAAAGAATTTCAATTGTAATTGGAAGAAACATTGAGAATTGGATTAAAATGATTGCGACGACAAACGAGGACTATTGACCATCAAGCGAAAAATGGAAATAAAATTTAAAATGGGAGGCAGGTTCAGGGTGCGATGGGCGCCGTTAAAGTTGGGGGAAAGGCAAAATTTTAATTGGCTCAATTAGTGTTTAATTAAAAAGACAATTATCAACAGAAGGGAATGCAGGAAATTGGAGTCGACTCAGACTGAATGCCTGAGAAGTTTTTAACCGCAGTTGATGATGATGGGCTGTTATTTCTCAGAGGACATTAAGTGGGTAATTTAATGAGATAAGTGAAAAAGTGATTAGTAAAGCTTGGCGAATGCTTCAGGAATAAAAGTTTGGATTAAGACCAAGGCTATTTTTTTCCTAGGCTGTCATTTAACACACTTTTACAGGAAAATCAAATCTTAAAGCCATATTCTTTAACTAGCTCTAACATTTTTCTCAAGTATTTAAAAATAATCGTCACTTCAGTAGGTTATATGTATCAAAGGCTAATATTTGCAAATTACTGACATTCTATAAATATGAACTCAAAAAGTCCCACAAAAAGGCATCCAATATCCTTTTCTGGGACTTTAAGTGAAATCCATTGTGGCCATTTCTGTGATTCACCCCTACCGGTAATTGCCTTGTGGTCACGACACATTTGCTACAATCTTTTTATCACAGCACACCATCCATGGTGTAAGATCACAAAAGAAGCAATTGCGATATTTGTTGGTACCTATTGCACGTAATGAAGCACACAGAGAGACACTTACGCTTATAACAAAAGAAAACATCAACTGCAATCGCAACGAGTCGTGCAGGGCGCTGAGTTGTTAGTGGTGGTTGGATGATGTTGTTGGGAGTGAAACAAATAAAAGGACAAAAGCGAAATCTCATTTCGCCCAACTGTGTCATCATTTCATGTTTGTATGCTGTCAAAAATGTGTGACACAATTTTGGTGACAACGGAAAGCAACGGAAATGAACAAATGTCGTCTGCTGCCTTTGAAAACTCTAGCCCAAGTGGGTTCACACATGTTAGAAGTCAAGTCACATGATTGCTACATATAATTAAATCAAAACTGCGAAGACCGAAAGTGAGAGATATGTCCTTGGGCAGTGAATTATTAAGGCATGTAATAGATAGCAACTGAAGATTGTCAAATAAAAAATAACAAAAAGGAAAAGAAAAATTACCCTTAGAAACTCGTTCTAGTGTGAATTCTATTTACCAAAGGAGTAGCGAAAGAAATACCTCTTTGATCTGATGTTTCCAAAATGAAATGGGTACCTTTTATGAAGATGATCAGAAAAAAAAAATGAAAGGCAAAAACTGACTACAAAAACTATTCCTCAA
>CM035809.1:20266556-20283562 GCA_020466095.1 Chlorops oryzae | reverse complement strand
GTAATTTAGTTTCACGGTACTCGCATTGACGGGCTGTTGATACCTTCTAGTACATATGATCTTAGAAAAGTAAAGCCAACAAACTTTCCATGGAACTTGGTTTAAAAAGGCATATAAGAAAAAGATTGGTGTGTTGTGAATTGAGTAAGTTGGAAAGTTAGGAGGTATTAATATGCTTAGGACGTTGATATTTTAAAAGAGGAAAGTTGTGGTATGGTTATGAAAACAATCTAGCATAAAAAATAGGTAGCTAGGTATACCGGAGGCTGGTTTAATACTACGAAGAGCGCTGGTGTATAGTGGAAAGAGAATAAGGCCCCATATTACAGTGTAAACTTAAGTTAAGGCAGCTTGAAGACTTAAGAATACTTTAAGTGTAAGCGGTTTAACAGTACATTTTTATCCAAAACTCAGAAAATTGTTTTCGGCAGGAAACTTTTGAAAAAATTTTGTTTATACTTCTTAAAAATTCGTAAAATTTGTGGAATTCCATCATTAAATTAATTTGAAAACTTATTTAAGGAGCACTTAAAATTTGTACTGTTAAAATGCTTTACAGACTTAAGCTTTTTTTAAAAAATCGGGAATTAAAATTTTTTACATAGGCGAACGGAAAACTCCAGTGGTTTTCTATTTGACAAGCCATATATTTGTTTTCATTTAATCTAGCCATGTTGTGATCACTCCGGCAATAGAGAAAATCGTTATCAGAAATGTTATTTTCTATCATGAGATTATCATAAACCGATTCTAAAACGATCAAAAGTATAAGAATGTTTTATAGGGCTAAAGAATTATTTTAATTTCTTATAAAGGTTTGTTGTTTGGGAATGAAACAGAAATGAAAAAGTTCATATCAAACAAAAAGGCCCTTCAGAAATTAATCAGATTTTTTTTAAGTGTTTCTTGATTTGCTTTTACAGAGCTGGAGAGAAAAAGGAAATACTTAGTATTTTTTTCCAAACTATTCCTAAATACCTGGAATTTCTCATTTAAGACCACAAATTGTGCTCGCTTGGATTTGTTTGACCTACATATACTTCAAATGAAATTCCAGCATTACTTTTATATCGATATTTCTACCTAAACCAAGAACGAAAAAAAAAGGAAAAACAAGAGAACCCACAAGTGTATACAGATTTACAAATGTATCGTAATGAACGCATGCAATTAATTTAGTAATTAATTAAAGCTTAATGTTCTGCAGATGAAGCCAATAAATATTTTCTTTGCCATTAATTTTTGACGCCATTATGGCCATCGGAATGGTGCGCATATTGTTTCTAATTAATAAAGTATTTAAATATATTCTGTTCATTTATTTAAGTATTTAAGACAGATTTTTTTTTTTTGCCCTGTTTGTATCTCAACTGACCTTGAGTGATAGGGTGGAATGTTAAAGCTTGAAGTTCCATACTTATAAGAATTTATCGGAAAAGATTATTTGAAAAGATATGCTTTTCCAATTAAAACATTTCGCCATTGAGTGAACGGATAAGCGAGTGAATGAGTGAGCGAGCTAGAACAACGATTGCTAATTAAAGCGATTAATTTATTGCAATTCTGCTCGTGCACATTGCCTTCATTTGAATTCGTAATCGTTTAGCCAACATTTTGTGGCATCGAATTGGTTTTTGCGGTTTTCGTTGCTGTTGAAGTTCTATTGTTTTGACTTTTTAGGCATATTATTTGGTTTGGATGATCTCGATTTAATATGTGGAACTAGCAACTGGTCGACCACAATTAAGTTTATCTAAAATGAAGTTTTTATTTTTTTTAAAGCTGTCTATTGGCCAAACGAAGATTAAAATGTCTCTTTATTCTCTTTAATAAAAAAAGGGTTCCCTCTCTTCCCTTTCGTAATTACTTTGCTGTCTACATTGGGTAGCAAAAATTCAATTTTGCTGCGACATTCGAACTCATCATTCAATGGAAATATTAACGTAATGAAAAATCAGCTAACGGCGGGACATCTGTTGAGAAGCTAAAAATGAAGTTCTCAGTAAGTGTATATTCTAAGGATCAGCCAATCTGTTGCGCGTTATGTCATTTTCATGGTTGGAAATTTTCATTCCATTCTCCATGACGCATGTTGAAAATTGGCTTCGTTGTGACCATGGAAGTGGCTACACAAGGCGGTCGTTTTATCAATCAAATTGGTAATTGGCTCTACAGAAAAATACATTTAGAGATGACCAATTTGCTAGCGTTTGATTGTGGATGATAGAATGTGATATTGGGGTTACCAGATGTATTGAAGTTCCTCCAAGAAGCTTGCACTTTTGCTACAGTTGAAGGCAGTTAAAATAGCCTATTGTTGGCCTAATGAATCGGTATAAATTCTTCTACTTTCTGTTGAAAACTCGTAAAGCCAACTAGTCTTTAAAAAGTGATTGTAACATTTGGGCGTGCCATGTGGTTTCCATTGAGACTGAAACTGAATGGGACCTTTCCCTTTGGTCTATGAAAAGATCAAAATACTTTATTTCCTGGCATTATTATTCATAAAAGATTCATTTATCTACTAATACTCTGGTTACTCTACCAAAACACACCGTACAAATATTATATATTAAGAGCTTCGACCTTCCTGTTATTTCCAGATGACTCCTCTTCAATGCCTTATTTACTGCGCAATCTGCTCCAATTTTAATTCTAATATCCTCAAAACAAGCATACATCCATCCAAAGGTCTTGCAGTCCATTAGAAAAGATTACAAAGAAGAATGTGTAATAAAGGAAATCGAAAATGATTTGAAAAATCTGCAAAAATAACGTGCCCTGCTCGCAACGACGACGACGGCGATGACGCCGCGAACTCACCAACTGGCTTGAGTGAGTGAATAAGTCGTTCAGACAATCGCTGGCATGCAGCTGAATGGCGACACCGAACGCTCGTTCCTTCGTTGGATGAGCGCATTGTCAAATGTCAGCGTCAAATGTTGTCGACGTCGACATTTGCATTCTTCCTGTCGCTGTGTTCAAAATTGCAGACGTCCAACTGACTCATTTGCCGACTCACTGGCTGACTTTATTTGAATTGCAAATTGAAATTATATGCTTTTTTTCTTCTTCGTCCTTTTTTTTTATACATTTTTATTATTATTCTTCTCATTTTATTACTTTCCAACTGTTCACTCGGTGTTATTAGTTCGCTTTGATTATGGTATACAGAAGCTTTATGGAAGGGATTGTGCATTTTCGTTGCCGCCGGATATCAGTTGATTGCTGGTGTGCATCCGTTTCGAAGAAACGAGACTCAATGTATGTATATAATCCATTGTATGACATGCAGGAATTATGCCATTGACTTGTGAGTTGTGAATTGTGCAAAGTTTATTCAATTCCGTGAGAGATGACAGCAGCTAATTTTCATTCCTTCGATAAGGAATTGCAGCACAGCGAGGAATCGCTGTTGGCGACAAATTTCTTTTAACTTAATTTTAATTTCAATTTCGATATATGCATAAATCTTTTTATTTTTTTATTTTTATTTTTTTGACAATATTCTTTTATTACTTTTGTGAATTTATGGTTCCTCTTATTCATACTCTGTCGGATGATTTACACGAGCGCAATTCCATTGCTTTCTTTTTCCGTTGAAAATTTTCGAGTCAATGTCTTGAATTCTAATTAGGGGATAACATGAAGATAACAGGAGCGCTTAACTTGCTTCACAAGCACAAAAAGGAAAATGTCTGCTTCAAATTGTGTTGCTTCTGTTGCTTCTAATGCGGTTCCTTGTGCTCCTTCTGTTGCGTCTGTGGCTGCGACTGCGGCTACTGCTTGAACGCGAGCACAAATACTGTCATTCAGGCGTCAATTCTGTTTGGCCATCAGCTTTGGCATCTCAACTTCAAACGGAAGCATTAAAATGTTTGCTAGACAATGGGCTACGTGATTTCAGTTATACTTGAGTGAATTTGACTTTGCAGCGGCTAATACGCATAACCGTATACGTTGTGTATGACTTTGAATAGCGATTGTAAGCATACATACCTGCGTGTAGTTTGCTTAATCATTCAATGTGAAATGTTCAGCCGAGCTTTTGTAATTTCAAAGGAGCACTGAAACAATGCGATATCTAATATTATAATACATTTGAAATTACTCTATTAATGGACACATCAATCGGCTATTCAGTTAACACTGACATAAGGATAGTATTGTTCAAAATGGACAAAGAGCTATTTACTTTGAATAGCCGTGTAAGGATATGTAAAGCCATTCTCAGAATGTTTATTAAAATTAACGCTAGAATGGCTTTCTCTGTGATTAAGAGTTCTTAAACATTATAAACTGCATTGAGAAAAGATTTCGATGCGCCCTGGAATTGAAAAAAATAACATATTCTTAAATGCCTTATCAGCCAAAGCGCAGAGGAACATTTAATGATTGGACACCAAAAAATCTTTATCGCCGTTAGAAAGTCCTCAAGTGAAGCTCATCATTGAATTATATCCACTTTTTGAAGATGTCGTCTTTCGAAAGATTAAGTTCCTTTTTGAACAGTCACTAATATTTCTTGGTCGTTGATTTGCGAGTTTTTTAAATTTCCTTAACCCTCAGCTACCTATCTATGGTCTCAGAGACTGCAAAGAATCTCTGAATCATCATTTTTCAAAACTTTTAGTTCTTTATAACTAGAGCTCGGATTTCGAATATTTTGAATTTGTTTGAAGTTTTTTGCATTTAACTGTGCTTTTTGAATATTTTATGGCATGTTTCCCCATAGTGCATAAGCTCAATTACCTGCATTAACTCGTTAGCACATGATTAAAAATGTAATAACCCATACGAAAAAGTCAAGTTAATCACCTCAATAATGCCTGCACTAAAATTTTACACAGATAAAACAGCATGGTTGCATTTGGACTTGCTTGCAAATGTTACGAAAAATTGCACCCCTGAATAGAAAAGTACCGTTCTGTCAAATCAAAAGAGCCGCTGAAATAAAAATCAAATTGAAAATGGAAAGTCCAAGGAATAAGTAAAAATATTTAAGCTATTTCACACATTGAAATCAAATGAAGATTGTAATATATCCATATATCGTTTATATCTAGCAAATTTATAAGAAATAGGTATTTTTAACTTTTTTAACAGCAGCTTCCGACAAAATCAGCTGATTAGTTAAGGCACAGTCCGCAAGTGGAAACGACAGTGATTAACTATATGGGTTAACTTTAATGCATATAGTTAATGCACTATATGGAAACATGCTATTATTCACTGAAGTAGGCTTTTTTTTGTTAATTTGACAATTCAACATTTTAATAGGCATACTAAATCGAACTGATTTGGAATTTTTGACTGTGAATTTTTTGAATATTTTAAATTTTTTGCATTTTTGTTTGATATTTTTTTAATATTTTTTGCATATTTAAAATTGTTTGCATTTTTTTTTTGAATTTTTTTTTTGAATTTTTTGATTTTTTTTTTAATTTTTCGTACATATTCAAATTTTTTTTTATCTTTTTCATTTGTGGAACTACTTAGAATAGAGCTCAAGAATATAGAATATTATTTCTTTTATTCGGTTATATAAATTTTTCCATAGATCTCAAAAGTCAAGCATTTATACATATACCAGGGTCTGTTAAACCGCACGTCGTGACGCGTCGCTGGTTAAAGGACAGAAATAGGGGTAAGGTGTTAAAGAGTTAATGAGAGAAGACATCAAGCCTTGGTCTACTTTTGCGTGGTGTTATTTTTCGAGTCAAATACGCGGAAAAGCTTAAAATACGCCAATGTGTAGATAAATCTATTAATAAGACCTTTATTTTTACAGATATTGGGATTTATTTTTTCTTTACGTTATTAAATGCAAATTTTCCTGCCGTTTTATGACTAAAACTAAAAGTGCCCAAGCGAAAGTGATTAATCCTGCTTACACGACTCTCTGCTCATCGAATTTTCATTCACGCTCATCATTAAAAAATTAAAAATTCTTTAACATTATCAATTTTCACAGCGGGTAAGTGAGTGATTTGCATATTTTATTTTATTAATTTTTTATTTTATTAATTTTATACAAATTACTTAATTGGTCCATTACATTTACAATTTATCAATTTTGTAACAATTTATTTCAATTCATTTAAATTTTATTCACTATTATTCTTGCAACAATTCAATACCTTAAAAAAGAAAGTTTACAGAATAGGTAGTCTTAAATTAAGTAATATAATTGAAGGCGAAGAGGTAATGAAAAAAGAGTATTGAAAAACTGTGTTTTTTGTTGCATTATAGAGAAAATTTTTTTTTTAAGGATATCTAAAATGAGTGCTTTTTTGTAATGAGAAATATGTAGCATTGTAATAGTTAACACAACCGAAAGAGACGTCCTCTCAACCCTTTTTTTTTTAATTAAAAACAAAAAATATTTTTTCCATTCAATAAAAAAAATATAAAGGAAATTTAACATTTCCATTAAATTACCAAAGGGTAATTGAAAACCCACTGGAATTACAAAAAAATATTGTTTTTTTTTAAAAGGGTTCCCGCTTAAAGTAAAATTTTAAGGTTCAATTCAAGCAAAAATTTAGATTTTAATTTTTCACTTTTTTTAAAAATTTAAGCCTTTTTAAAAATCGTTGTTTTTTAAAATTTTTATTTTTTTTCATACCAAAATGGCTTCCAAAGTAAATAAAATTAAAGTTTTTAAAATTTTATTTGATTTATTTTTTCCTAATGGGTTAAGAATCGTTTAATTTTCCTAAAAGCAATTTTGCTTTTAATGAACCAGCAAAGGAGATTAATATGTCCCATAAAAACCGCCAAAATTCACTTAAAACTTCTCAAATTTAAATTTTTATTTTTATTTAACATATAACAAGGTAACCAAGTTTATTTTTAAAACCATCAATTGAGGGAAAAAAAAATACCGAAATTGGCCATTTCTTTTTAATTACGCCAGGGCCTAATTTGGCGCAGGTTTCCCATTAATAATTATAAAAATTTTTTTTAAAAAAGTTGTCCTTAAAATGAAACAAAATTTAAAAAGGGAAAACCCCAAATTTCAGAACAAACAAAAAATTTAGATAAATCTACTTTTTCAAAAAATTTTTTAAATTGGTACAAAATTAAGGAAAAATTTCGATTCAAGATTTTAATTTTTTAAATAAAAATTGGTTTTAGACTCATCAAAATTTTGTTTTCAGTAAATAATTTAAGTTTTTTTCCAAAGTTTTAACTTTGGACCGTATTTTTTTGTTATTTGACCTCCTTATTTCCCACCTTAATTACAAACGGAAACCCTTAATAACTTTTTTCATTTTCTTTTTTTGTTTTTCCCCTTTTTGTACCGATTCCACTAAATTAAGAACCAAAAAATGTACTAGAGTCTTGCCAAGAATTAGTAATTTAAAAATGAAAAACAAAAAGGTAAAAAAAATTTAAAAAAATCGCACTGCACTACCAAAAAGAGGAAAATTGGGTCCCAACTAATTGGCCATTTTTTTTTGAAAAATTTTATTTGTTTTCTTGAGTTTTGCATTAATTGGCGAGGTTTCCTTTTATTTTAATTAATTTTATTAAAATTTTTTTCCAAAAAATGCCAAAAATTCAATATCAAAAGAAAATTTGAAAAGTTCTTTTTAAAAAAAAGGGAAAATCCTATTGCAAAAAATACCAAGGAAAAATTATAAAATAAGGATTTTAGTTGTCAAAAAATTTATTGGTTGTTTTAGATTGGTCAATAACCAGGACGGGATAAAAGTATTGTTAAAATTATTACAATTTTAAAAATAACATCCAATTCTTTGAGGCCAAAATTTTGGTCTACATATTATTATTGGTTTGAAAATTTAATTTTTTTGGAAAATACCCAAAACTTTTCGGGGTCCGAAAAGGTCCAAAATTTTTAGTCTGACTCTATTTATAGTCCGAAAGGGTAAAATTCAAAAAGGACTTATATTAACTTTTTTTTCAAATTGGTTTCTTTTTTTTGCTTTCTTTCTCCCTGGCCGTTTTAGTAAAGGTGTATGGGAAGCCAATAAAAAGGACATTGAGGTTAAACCCCAACAATAGAGGATTAAAATTGAAAAAAAAGAAAATAAAAAAAATAAAATGGTGTGATTAACAAAATTTTTTACAGAAAATGTTCTCACTCAAAATTTTTATTTTTAAGCCATAAATATATTAAATTAAAAATTTGAAGAAAAAAGGTAATTAGTGGTGGCATTTGAGCTTTGAAGGTAAATGAATTGGGCAAAAGGCTTTCCAAATTTATTTTTCATATTATTATAAAACCTTAAGTGAAAATTTTGCCAAAAAAGGGATTGCCACAAAGGTTCAATATGGTTTTAGGAAAGAATTTTGGGGAAAGTATTTAAATAAAAATAATTTTAATTTACTTGTGCCTTTAAAAAACCTTTCAAATGATTTTCTCTTTTTTAAGGGGATTTTCTTTTCCAGTGGTCCCAAGAAATTTTTTCATTTAATTTTTTTCGCAATAAGCGTCAAAATTTTGAAAAGCAGGAGTATTAAAAATTCACCTTTTTAGGTTTTTAAAACCTGATTTTGTTTTAAAAAAAATCCTGTCTTGAGAAGGATTATTTTTGAAAAATCATACATATTATGTATGTGTTTCGAAATATGTCAACTTTTTATTGGAAAATATCCCAGCAAACATTTTCGGAGAGCTCCGAAATATGGTCCGAAATGAGTCTGAAATATATAGAATCTAAGAGGCTCATATTTAAGTCCGAAAGGAGTCAGAAATAAGTCGAAAATAGGAGGCTCATAATTATGAGTCTTATGTTATATGAATCAGGAATGTGCTGCAAATAAAAAAAAAAACAATTTTTAATTTGACTTTAAACTTATAAACGAAAAAAATCCCTGGCTTTCGTTTTAGCTAACACGGTGTCATGGGTAAGCACATGACTAAAAAGCGACAGTTCCGAGGTTCAAACCCCACACAATAGAGAATTATGAACATTGAAAAAAATATTTGAAATTATAAATCCGTAAAAATCAGAAATGTGTGTGTATTAATCAATAAATTTTTTTACAGCATACGATTATGATTCTCACTCAAAATTTTTGAGTCTTTTTAAGCTCATAAATATGAGTCGGCTAGAATTCAAATATGGTTTCATTTGAGCAGAAAAAAGAGTCAGATATGAGTGCGATAGGAGACATATATGTATGACTCATAATAAGAAGGAAATAAGAGTCAGAATATGAGAGCAGAAAGAGTCATATATGACTCGAAACTGTTATCCTTCGTTCTATGACTTCGGACTCATATAAGAAGACCTTCGCAAGAATTGAAACACGCCCTTTAAGACTCTTAAGAGAGTTTATTATGAGGACTCTGACTCTTACTTATAAGGATTCATATATGAGTCTTTCAGGACACAGAATGTTTGCTGGGATCATGAGTATTTCCAAAGTAAAGGAGATACATTTATAATTGGGTCAGCTTGTGCACTTGTAAAGTAAATCCTTTCAAATCGACTTGTGGTCTCTTTGTTCTTAGGAGGGGATTTTGACTTTGTCCAGATGGATCTGCCGAATGAAACTAATTTTTCTTATTTATTTATTTTTTTCGCATTTGATAGAGACGATCAAAATTTTTGATATAAGCTTAAGGAGTATTAATTGGAATATCATGCTTGCAAATTTGTTTAGGTCTTTTCATACAAGGCTCTTGACTTTTGTTTTAAGAAGAGAAATAACCTGTCTTCGAGTTTAAGAGATTCATTTCCTTGAATCTAATTTTTTAATTGAAGCAGTCTCATTTAAACTCCATCTGAAGAGGATTTGAATGTGGTATTGTTATGATAACCCTTAAAACCATCAACGAATGTCTTTCAACTTCTTCAAGACTTCAGTCTTACAAATTCTGATGAAACATTTAAGAAGTATTTTAAAACAAAATAATTCCCATGTTTTTTTGAAAGAAGAAAAATAAAATAAAAAACTGTTGATCCTTTTCACATCTGATTAAATAACGTACTCGTTACTATATAAATTTATGCAAAATAAACTGTCCCAAGTATTAGAAAAATTCCAAGAAAGTTTCTTTTGAAACAAAAAGTCAACAAAAAACAAAAAAAAAAGAAAACCTAAGAATGTTGATAAAATATATTTCTCTCTGTTCTAAGCAATGTGAATGTCTCACATTGACTTTCAAAGACCTTGAAATGCCAAGTTCCTAACTAGGCTCCATGGCACAAAACACATTTTAACATACATACTATTGGGATTGACTTTCAAAATAAGAAAGAAATACAGAAACCTAAAGGAGTCAGGAAACATCTCCTTCATGTCGGATTAGCTTAAAATATTTTCTTTTTGTTTCGCCCACACCCGACAAGAAAAAGTTTTCACAAAACAAAAATATAAGAAAAAAAAAACAAAAAAATTTTGCTCAAAACTTTTCACACAGATAGCAAGCAAATAGGTACATTTGTTTAATTTAACTGAGAAGGCTTTTATGGCCAACTTTTTGACAGAGACCAATTGACCTTTGGGCAAAATTTTTGGACACAAGATTTATGGAAATATGAAATAAAACAAACTATTCCAATTCTCCATTTTGTTTCTTGTATTAAAACAAGAAACTGGGGAAAAATGTCATTGTTGACATTTTCGGTCTGATAAAAAAACAAATCGCTTTTTTGTTCGAGGGTTTTTTCGCTTGTTTTTTCAATTTCTGACGCATACGTATTTGGGCTTAAATTTGAATTTGACGTTGCTGATTGTTTGCGCTGTTATTGTTAAATGACGTCCATTCTCTGTGTTTATTTTTGGTGGTTGGGATGGAATTTTATTTGTGCAATTGCAAAATTTTAAATCGCTTTATTTGACGAATCAAATTAAATGTTTTTGCTCCAATTCCGAATGTATTTCGGTGGAGAAAAATCAGCGGAAAATTGTCGAGAAAAAACGTTGAAATTTTTTACATATTGCGAATTTTTGATTTCTGTGAATTTGATGCACGAAAAAAGGTAAACAATCTCTTTAATGAGTTTTCCAATGAAGTACATTTCGCAGAAGGAGGTTTATTGCGTTTGAGTGCGTGAAATCAGACTCACAATCCGAATCTGAATCACATGTGTCTTGATTTGATGAGCTTCACCCAAAAATTTGATGTCACTTTTGTCGTGTGTGTGGCTGTTTGAATCCCTGCCCGTTTGACCAGTTGAAAAAGGACACCAGTTTTGATGTCGTAAAAACCAGGAGCATACATGTGAACATTCTCAAATGGCATGATCGGATGATTTCAAAATGTTTGGGCTTTCTAAGGAACTTATATTAGTTGGCTCATGAATTTGATTAAGACTCTTCCTGGTTATTCTAAAATTGAAGAAAAAATGCTGAAAATGTGTTTATGCGGTTTAAAGTCATCTTCCATTTCGTTGACTCAAGCCTATAGTTTGACATCAGAGCGAAGGTATTTGTTTGTCTGGATTAAGGACATTTGAATGACCGAAAATTGTATTTGTCTTTGCGTTGATTTTTTAAGGATTGCATCCCGGCTGGAAATTGCCTAAAGAAATCTAGTTACTAGCAAGGACCTAGCTAGCGCCGAAGGCCGAGGTGTTCTTACAGTGGTATGTATTTCTCTTGTCATGTAGTTTTAAATAGCTGCATAGGAATCGGGGAAGAACTCTCATCTTATACGTACTAAAGGATTTAAAAGAACTTATAGCGTCCATTAAGAACTTATTTAGAACATGCATGGGAATAATAATTTGGGGGCCCTTTATGCATTATCATGTTCTAACAGGGTTCTTTAGGCGTTTGCTTAGAATAGCATATTCTATTCTTAAAATAGTTTTATTTTTTCGGTTTTCGCTGAATTTAGTTTTCCAATTTTCCTTGCATTTTTTAATTTTTCTCATCAACTTAATGTGGTTTTTATAGTGGTATATGTTTCTCTTGGCATGTAGTCTTTAATAACTGTATTGAAATTGGGGAAGAACTCTCATCGTATTCGTACTAAAGGGTATAAAAGAACTTGTAGAGTTCATTAGGAACTTATTGAGAACATGCATGGGAATAATAATTTGGGGGCCCTTTATGTATTATCATGTTCTTATAGGGTTCTTTAGGCGTTTGTTAAGAATAGCATATTCTTTTCTAGAATTTGATAAGAATATGTTAAGAAAACTTGTGCTACTTGGGTTCCTTTCACAACGGGTTTTCTGTGTATACAAACTTTTTCTTTCATAAGTTTAACTCTACAAAACAGAACGTACTACTTCACCCCCTACCCATAGACTTGTATATGAAGTTTATAACCTCGTGTAGTTCCGTGAGGCTTAGGGCAGCATGGTTGTTGGAGGGAAAGACCTTATGGGCACAGGAAAATACTGTGTGAGCTGTCTATAAACACGATCCCGGTTTCTACAGATTATACAGTACCGACTTTTAGTCCAGATAAAAACTTTCAAGTACACATTCCAGACAGAGCTGACTGGTCTGCGAATCAGTTAATTTTAGAATCTGATCTATCAGTTTTTACTGATGGATGTAAGATGGTAGAAGGAGTCGGAGCAGGAGTCTACTCAAGGGAGTTGGGACTTTCCAAATCAATTAAACTTCCAGCAATCGCCAGTGTATTTCAGGCAGAAATTATGGCCATTAGGGAAGCATGCAAGTTAGTTTTCGCACATCAGTGAATCAATAGTAGTGTCACAATTTACACGGATAGCCAAGCGGCTATAAAAGCTCTGTGCGCAGAATTTGTCCACTCAAAATTAGTGGCAAGCTGTTTGCAGGAGCTTGCTATACTTTCCAACCAAAACGATGTGGCCTTGGTATGGGTTCCAGGTCATTGTGGCATAGAAGGAAATGAATTAGCAGATACTCTGTCGAAGCAGGGATCTCAGTTAGAAAATTCACAAGAGCTACATGTAGCAGCTTCATTAGTATGGATCAAAGACAAGATCTACAGACTTTTCATGGGTAGGGCACAGTTAAAATGGAAAAACTTGCCAACTTGTAGAATCTCAAAGTTAATATGGCCTGCATTCAACAGTAGCAGAACAAAGGAGTTACTTTCCCATAGTAGATCAAATATCTTCAGACTTACCGCAGTCTGTACAGGACACTGACCTATAGGGTTGCACGCAGCCAAGCTTGGGCTGGTGCACAACAGACACTGCAGAAGCTGCAATTGCTTCCATGAAAAAGAAACTATTGAACATTTTTTATGTCACTGCCCAGTGCTAGCTAGGAGAAGCAGGGCACTCTTGGCGCTGCATTTCTAAGCGACTTAACTTCCTTCTCCAGTATTGAGCTAAGGAATTTGCTTCTATTTCTTAATCTGACTCATTGGATCTAAATCCCATATCTTTCTAAATCGATTTTCGAACCAAAGTGGATCAAAACGGCATTTTTATGCTACTTGTTGCCTGTTCAAAATTCAGTTATTTTGAACGGTAGCCACTTCAACCTAACCTAAACTTAACTCTACAAAAAACACGCTAGATTTTTGTGGATAGACGATCAACTTAAGATTGTTTAAGCAATTCAAGGATCAATATTCTTTGACAGAGAAGAGTGGACAAAAGAAGTACTTTAGCTGTTCAAGACATAAAGGTCTTCAGGCCTAAGTTTGGAATTCCCTCTCGGATTATATTTCTCAAAAGACGCTGTTATCTCCCAGAAATAGTGTAGAAAAATCTCCAAGAAAACTTAAATTTAATGAAACACTATACTAAGCTTGAAAGAAATTGAAATGGAAATGATCAAAATGGAAATTTTAGACCAGAAGACATACAATTATAACAGGGTAAAAATGCCCACAGCTGAGAGGGTCCATAATTTTTAACGATTTCCATTTCCATTTAAGAACGTGTCCGCTTAATTTAGAAAGCGGCAGACACGTGCAGTAAATTCAGGATTCATTTGAACTCTTCTAAAAAGAAAAAAAAAAAACAGAAAATCCGATTTGTGTTCGTGTTATTGCTCGGTTGATTTTATCAATCGAGTGTGAAATATACTGACTGGCTCGAACGGGTAAAAACCCGTTAACAGCAACCCAACGCCGGAACGCATTGTGTGACATCATTCCACAGAAAAGCATTTGTTTACTTACACAGAAAAAAAAAAACAACAACAAGTGCGAGGAGTATTCTGAAAAACAATTTTTTGGGGGAAGAAAAAAATATGTCTAAAAATCTGACGCCATTCCACAGAAATGTGGGCAACTGACCGCAAAGTTGAAAAGTTTCTATGCTTCGAAAAATTCCACGAGAGTTTATGAAAATTTAAAAAATTCTCCACTTGAAAATCCAGTCGGTTATTTTGCAGAAAGTTGTTGGCATTGTTATGAGAAGCTGAAAAGTTTGTCCTTATGCGGGTGGACAACAAATTTTGTTCTTTTTTAAAGGGCCTCCGCCAAAAGGATTGCTGTCGTGTAATGCCTTTTTCCACTGTCACTTATCCCTTTTTTTTTTAGAACTCATGTGTGATGGGTCGTTTGAGCGAAAAATTACTTAAAAGGAGAATTTTTTTTTTCGAAAAGGAGCAGATGTTTTCTCGTAATAGGAATGCGTTCTAATACGCGTAAGCTCTAATAGGAACTTTAAGGTTATTCTCAGTGGGAAACACTTTGAAAATTTTATGATGCTTTTTTTCGCTTTAATATCTTTTTTTTGGGGGGGAATTTTTGTCAATTACCTAAGGGTCAAAATACACTGAGAAACCTTTGACTCCTTCAAAATTCAGTATATGAACTTTTGGGTAAATTTTTCCATTTTTTCATTAATTTTCGCACTCCAAAATGTATAAGAATTAAATGTTCCTTTATATTGCGTTGTTGAACAGATGGTCATGGTTTAGCCTATTAAAGCTACCATTGTAAACTAATGCTGCTTTGATTCGAAATAATTTGGGCTACTAAGGAAACGATTATTGAAACTAGAATCGACTCCAAACCATTTCGTTGTTGGTCTTCTTTCTGGAAGCCTTCAGAAATGTTTGCGTCGCAAAAGGACACTTTAAAGGCACATTGAAGAGGAGATAAAACGCTATGTAATCAGAACTCATCGAAGATTAGTGAAGGTCATCTCCACAGAAATTTTCTTACATGGAATAATTGACGTGAATGTACCCTTGTGGAACGTTGGATACAATTTCCAAAAGAAGTTTTACACTATTATAAGAAACAAAGAAAAACGAAGAAGAAGGAGATCAAGGACATGTTGTCCTGTTTGATTCGATTGATAGGCGTGATTCACACATTGCCATGACTACCATGATAAAATGTCTTCCTACTTATTTTATTATTTTTTTTTTTATAAGCGATTTAAGTTCATTTCATAGTGGAATCCAAAAGGTTATTGGATATTAGATTTTGTCTGTCCTTTGTGATACATGAGTGGACAAATTTTCATTCAAGCAAAACGACCTTAACATAGCTACAAGTTCTTTGGGCGTTGATGCCGATTATTTTAATTTTCTGTCATGCTTATGTTGATTCTTATCCTTGGTATGAAGATAGTTATCTTTTCCCAATGTGACCTTTAAAAATTGAAATTTCTATTAATTTGAGGCACGTGTGCCAGCTCAATCGTCTAGAACTACACGGAGCTGAAAATATTTTATCCATTTAATTTATTTTTTTTCTTAGTGCTGCTTCTGACCCTTTTATCTTTCAAAATAAAATGAATATCCGACCTCAAAGAGCGTTCATTATGCCCACAAGTTTTTCAGTGAGTTTATTAATTTTTTACGCATTTTTGTTGTAGAATCGCTTCCTTTCTTTTTTTTTTTTGAAAGGACAATAGTGCGTTTGCGTATTTACATCCATGTTTTATCGATGTTGGTTGCGTTATTTATAAAGGTCAGCGACTGAGAAGCAATATGTACGCAGCTCGGTTTCTTTCGGCCGAATGTATTAAAGAAAAAAAAACCAAAAATTAATTTGAAAAAGAAGGAAGAGACATGGTCGAAAGTCGTTAGTAACGAGCTGTGCTGGATAAAAAAAAAAACCGCTTTAATTGGATGACGTAATTCAACGAAGTTTTAAATGAGGTCCTTTTTGGGCTAATACATTTAAAGGGCTGTCATTTAAGGAAAAGGTTTCGATAAAAATAAAACGTATGTGAAGTCATTTAACAGCCAAGTAAGGGATATGTTTTTGATCTAAAATCCATTTAGCCATTGATATGGGAATGGAAGTCCCATATTGTCTAATTGCCGAGCGTAGCGGTCATCTTAAATCTGTCAACCTGCAATTTAATATGCTACTCTTAACTAAGATCTGGGTCAATCAGGAATTTCTCATTGAAATGTCCTCCTATTACAATGCCTCACCTGCACTTCCAACTGTTCATTTTCCCAACTAAATATTTAAACTTAAAGTAAGTCCAACAAATGAGCGGAGTTTCAAATAATGTCTCTGTTTGATCTTGAGTTCGAAGGAAACTTGTTGATTTTGAACTTCTACCATTCGCATTTATCATTCTCCCAGAGAAATATCAAACCAAATAATTGCTTTAGTACTGCCGACTGTCAGCTGTATCTCTTTTCTTATCCGACAAGGTACTACGCATGTTTCTAATGTGTTTACCAAGCACTTGTCCTGTAAAAAAGTTGATAGCGTTTGAAATAAGAATTTCTTTCCGGACTCTTGCGTTACTTTAAGCATTCCTTTTGTTTACATTCGCTCACACATTATTGCGGCATTTTCTCTACTCAAAAGAATTTAGAAAAAATAAAAATTTATTTATAGTTGAAATGTGTATCGTTCGGCTGTGATGAAATCAATATATTTGCAAAGGACTCCGTAGCGGTCAAGTGAAACTAAAACAAGAACAAAAAAAAAATCTTTTTATATGCTCGACGAATTGAAAAAGTCGAAAAAATGTTTAAAGCAAAATTATTTTATTTTAAAACTAATTTTCAATGCAATTCGATTAATTACGGTCACATTTAGCGCTAATAAATCAAGATATTCCGCTGTGGCTCGCTCATTCGAATGGAAAAATGTGTGCGTTTTTTGTTTAGTTTAGTTTTTTTTGTCAAATTATTTTTTGTCA
>CM035809.1:20225696-20266456 GCA_020466095.1 Chlorops oryzae | reverse complement strand
TTAAACTTTCCAACAAAACTGACAAAAGCATATTAAAAAGAAAGCCCGAAAAGGTTTTTATTAAATTTTGCACAGCAGAGAGAATGAAATTTCTGATGAGAACAAATTCAAATCTTTAGATGTGAGCAAAAAGTTCATCAGTCCCCCATGACTGAGAATACATTTAGATATATAGGTCCTTTCAGTCTTTCAACTTTTCCTTTTCTTAAAATAAATTGACAAAGTCGTTTAAAGGCTTTTCAGAAATATTGTGTAATTAAATTGTTCAACTTATTATGAAATAACACAAGTTTACAAATAAAGGCCAACTTTTGGACCAGAAAAACTGGATAGCGACCCTATTGGAATTTTTCGTGCTGATTCCGAATCTGGTACCCGTTTTTCTCTATCACGTCAAGTTTTTGAGAAATCGTTAAATAACGGTTTTTGACATTTTTACCTATAGTCTATGTCAATAATGAGGTCGTAGACCCTATATGCCTTAACCGATTTCAAAGTTTTTGGTACTCATATGAAAGAGGAATGACAACGCAACATATCCCTAATACACAAATTTGGAATTGATTCAGTAACTTGGAAGCTATAGGGCAAAAAACGCGATGCTGATTTCCAATTTTTAGCGATTTTGTTTAAAAACTTGAAATTCAAATGGTTATAATTTCCGAACCAAGGCTGGTATTCCAGGTCTTAATACTTTGAATGAAAGAACAATCAATTGAAAAAGTTTTGAGCCTTGAGCATTCACCAGGACCTACAGAGGATTGAAAAAAATTATAAGGGCTTTTGGGATGAAGGAATGTTGAGTGACTATTGCTGGTCCCTTATACGCGAAACAGATAGTAAACAATACAAAAGGCTCAGTTCAAATTCTGTTCATTTTTAAAGTTTAAATTGGTTTTAGCTTTAAAGATAGGTTTAAAATAGAATTTAAGTTTTATGTTTTTTAAGCCAGTTTTACCAACATACACAATTCGAACTGAAATATACATATGAACGAGCGAAGAATATACCAAAAAAAAATTCGTTTTTGTCATTTCCAGCGAAATCCTCATAAAATTAGAACGACGCAACGGATTTTTTTTGTTTTAGGCTCAAAACTTTTTCAATTGATTGTTCTTTCATTCAAAGTATTAAGACCTGGAATACCAGCCTTGGTTCGGAAATTATAACCATTTGAATTTCAAGTTTTTAAACAAAATCGCTAAAAATTGGAAATCAGCATCGCGTTTTTTGCCCTATAGCTTCTAAGTTACTGAATCAATTCCAAATTTTGTATAAAGGATATGTTGCGTTGTCATTCCCTTTCATATGAGTTCCAAAAACATTGAAATCAGTTAAGGCATATAGGGTCTACGACCTCATTATTGACATAGACTATAGGTAAAAATGTCAAAAACCGTTATTTAACGATTTCTCAAAAACTTGACGTGATAGAGAAAAACGGGTACCAGATTCGGAATCAGCACGAAAAATTTCTATAGGGTCGCTATCCAGTTTCTCTGGTCCAAAACCTTGTATACCTGTGTAATTAGCCAGTTTAAGCAAATTGAACAATCATCAACAATAATTAGCCAAAATTTTAAATGGCCAGGAGTGTATGAAAGAAAAATTCTCGCCCCAGAAAAATACATAGACAAAGTCCTCCCGAAGAACAAGCCAGATAACTTTAAAGATTATCACTGCGCGTCATTGCGACAATAAATTTAAACCCAGTGATGGTGACATCAGCAGCAACAGGATCAAAAACAAAAGAAACAAGCAGCGAAATGGCAACGAAAAAGAAAATCCTTCGAGAGCTCATCGACATTAATCATTACAAGTGCCAAGCAATGAAAAATCAAGAGCGCAGTTGAAGAAACGGAAGAAGGAGTCACATATAAAGTGTAAGAGAGCCAACAAAAATCACAATACGAAAAGATAAGAACTCTTTCAGTGAAGTATTAAAAACCAAGAGAATCGAACCACACACAACGAAACACTTCAACAAAATGTAGGAGGAACAGAAAGTTGAAACACGAACACAGCCATACTTGTCATATGCAAGAAAATGGGTCTGTGGCAGCACTAAGCATACAATATATAGAGGAATAATTTCATAGAAGCGTTTGGCACCCAAAAAGCAGCCATCAATAACTCCCAGGCTCTCAGTTTTATTCTTGCTCTCTCACTTTTGTTTAAGCTCTCTCAATTTGCGCTCATAAATGAGCGAGAATTATTTCATTTTCGCTTTGCTACACTGAAGTCGTATTGAACATACTACGTGTGTGTGTATGTGAATATGTCGAGTTTTTTCTTCTGTTGTTCTTCTTTAATTCTTTGAAGAAGTTACGATGTGCGTATGTAAGAAAATTTTCGATTCGATTTTGATTTTTGTTTATGCATGGAACGAAAATGTGCGTATAAGCTCTTTCACTGCCGACATGCCGCATTTGTTTTGAAGAGTGTTTTCATTAACAAAGTAACAACAAAATGAACAAGCATTTTCGGTAGTGTTCGACCTTTAGTGATTTTGTTAGTAGTGTTGTTGGGAAACCTCTAATACAAAAAATAAGCTAAACATTTTAAATGGTTAAACAAATACAATAAATAATTCACTTCGAATTTCGAAATGTCTTACAGATTTTGCAAAGAAGATTTTTAGCTCCGAAAATCGGAATTTCTTAACGTCTTCGTAACGAAAAATTAGTCTTTAGTTCCGAGAATTTATCGAATTCTCTTACCGACTTATTAAATAATTTTTTAAACATTCATTTTACTTGGATTTCGAAGAAATCGACAATACGAAAAGTAAAGAAAAGAGCATTACAGATTTTTTAATGCAATACCTATTATTAAAAAAATATTCATGCTCCCATACTGTCCTTTTGATATATTCTTTCATTTTTCTTTGCCAATAAATAATGTTCATAATAATTGAAAATAATTTCAATTTAAAATATAAATAATATGAAATATCAAAAAAAAGGAGAAATTATTTTAATAGTGATCATACGAGTAACAAAATCACTAAAGGTCGAACACTACCGAAAATGCTTGTTCATTTTGTTGTTACTTTGTTAATGAAACACTCTTCAAAACAAATGCGGCATGTCGGCAGTGAAAAGAGCTTATACAGTAGAGTACGGATAAATGCAACACGTTTTTTGCTCGAATTCTTGTGCACTTATGCGATCTTTGCATTAATCCGTGCATATTTCCATGAGAACTCAAAAAAAAGGCATCAAAGCTTCTTGCATTTATGGTTTTTGCATTTATTCGTGTTGCATTTAATCCGTAGTTCACTGTACGCACATTTTCGTTCCATGCATAAACCAAAAAACAAAATCGAATCGAAAATTTTCTTACATACGCACATCGTAACTTCTTAAAAAGAATTAAAGAAGAACAACAGAAGAAAAAACTCGACATATTCACATACACACACACGTAGTAATGTTCAATACGACTTCAGTGAAGCAAGCGAAGATGAAATAATTCTCGCTCATTTATGAGCGCAAATTGAGAGAGCTTAAACAAAAGTGAGAGAGCAAGAATAAAACTGAGAGCCTGGGAGTTATTGATGGCTGCTTTTTGGGTGCCAAACGCTTCTATGAAATTATTCCTCTATATATTGTATGCTTAGTGGTGGCAGGCATGTGCTGAGTATAATACCTTCAAGGATGATCATCAGAGGTACTGAAGTAATGGCATACAAGGCATTACGTTTACAGCTTCTTATGCCGAAGTTTTAAGGGAGATTTACATAAATGCGATAGAATTGCATGGATAACTGAGCTCATGTGTTTTACTGAAAGCAAAATGTCCGAAAAGGAACTTCTTCAATGTACTTGAAATACCTTAAAGGTTTTTGGAAGGCGCATTTACCTTTTTAAAATAAGGTGAACCTTGAAACTGCTTCGATGTTTTGTATTTATCATCCCTACTGCGATTATATGTATGCCTCAAAAGAAAAATAATGTTTAATTTAATGTTTTCGTAGGTCGTCATGATCATCGTTTTCGATTCTGTATTAGAATTTTGTGTTCCTACTTTGTATCCTTATATCTTAGGGCTTCACTAAAATGACATCTACCTTCGATTTTTTTTTTTTTTAAATAAGTACTTATCGATCTTGCCATGATTTGAATCCTTGTAAGCCAACTGTCAAAATTTTATCAACAGATTCTTATATATCCCTTAACGTTTGCTTAAGGTCGAATGAAAAGGAGTTTCTCGAAGTTCAGAGGATGTGAATGTTGTTGCAGAAAAAAAAGAAATACTTACTGGTAGCTTTAGCAAAAACACATCTGTAAGACTCAATCAATGCTCTCTCAAGAGATATCTCCACATACACTTTAGTTTTTGTCAACATAGTCGTCGACTGTATTGACACCAACGAAGTCAATTAATAGGAAAGAAAACTAATAAGAAGGAATTTCAGCAAATTCTAAACCTCCTATCTTCCTATCTTAATCAGGGGTGTCACAGAATCCGATAGCTGTCGGAACTGGCATTTTAAGCGACTGAATTTTCATATATATTTCATAAACAGCCGGATAAAATAGGTTCTGTGCAATTAAGAACCGATAAAATGTTCCAATTCAAAACTACAAAATTTGTAAATTATGTATGAAATATCGATCGGTTTTAATTCCGATTCCGACAGCTATCGGATTCTGTGACACACCTGAATGCTCCTGTTTT
This sequence comes from Chlorops oryzae, assembly GCA_020466095.1. Classification (NCBI taxonomy): domain Eukaryota; kingdom Metazoa; phylum Arthropoda; class Insecta; order Diptera; family Chloropidae; genus Chlorops; species Chlorops oryzae. Next base: position 20,261,773 of record CM035809.1, on the reverse strand, counting down.
GCATTGTTTGACATTTCGCGGCACTTGCGTCAACAATTCAATTTTTTTGAACTTTCCAAAAAGCTCTTTATAATTCTCTTGTGACTTCTTGAGGTATGCTTTGCAGTTGTGAGGGAGTGGAGTTTTTGACCTTCTCTTACAAAAGAAACGGACGAAGAAGACAAGAAGACAAATAGTCAATTTTTTCCCACTTCTGCTTTTACCGCATTAATTGTGCCGATATTTAGAAGCCTTTTGACATAAATTTCTACAGTTGAAATTAAGAGAAAATATTTTGAAAGGGAAAAAGTGTACTATAATACAGCATGAATAACTGTTTTCATCTTTGTAAAAATGCTTGCTGTGAAATCAAGAATAAAAATAAAAGAAAGATTCGTTCGAATAATTCGTTATTGTCGGACATCATTCATTCACACATTTATGTTTGTCATTCCTGATCGGATATAAAAAAAAATTTTTTATTTTTGAAAAAATACTCTTAAAACTATCGGAACATCGATACGTCTTCTTCGAGAAACATCCCACAGTAAAGTGATCATAAAAAATCCACATCAAAGTAACAATTTAACTTGCTGTCAAGGTAAAACGTTTCGTGTTAACAGCAGTGAGGCCAACATGGAGCCAGCGGAAGTTCCGAGTGACACTCCCAACTTCATTATAACAGCGTTCGTTTTCCTATGATATCCTTGCCCTTCCAATTTAACGTAAGCGCTAAATTATTGATATCATTCTGTGAGCATGTTTATCCTTGCCCGCCTGAGTTGAATTGCGGGAAGATTCAATTCAAGCATCTCACCAAAGCCACTTATGCTTATGCGTTGTGAATTTGTATACTAGACACACTCTGTGTAGAGGGTAAATTGCGTTTGATTAGTTGTGCAACACCCAGAATCAGACGTGATAAACCATAAAAAATTAATAGGAAATTGATCAGTGTCACCAGGAGATTGGGTTTAGCCATGCCCGTCCGCCTGTCTGTCATTATACAGTTTTCTTATCGAAGGAGTTGAGCTTTCAGGACAATATTTGGTATGCGTGCTTACGGGGTCATTAGTAAGAACAAGTTCGAGAATGGACCATTTTAAGGGTACCTCCAATTCTAGTCTGTTACAAGTATCCCAAAACTGCCTCAAAATCTGACTTCTTCACAATATTTCAATGTAATTTTGGGCTTCACCGTCTTTTTAATCCTCCGGTTAGAATTTGAAAAAAATTTGCAAAAGTGGTCGTGAGTGAGGCCCTTAATGGGCTTAACAATCTGTAGAATATTCTTTCCTAAAAGTTATGTTTTTTGTGCGTGTTTTAAAAATTATTCTAACATGTGGGCTATTCCAGAAAAAGCAAATTTTTTGTCGCGTCCGTATATAGCTGATTGCCATTCGGGACTGCATAGAAACTTTGAAAAATATATAAGTGCGCATACGCTGCACGAAAGTTTTGAAAAGCAAAAGTACTATATAACGCATACTTGAATTCGGGACTTACAATTGCTCATTTAAGTGTGGCGCCCGTTTGGAAATGCCCATGTGTGTCTGTGTTGGGTATTGTGTTGTCAGGCTCACGTGACTATAATACTCTTACTTCTTGCAGTTTAAATGGTTTTGATGATTATGAGATGATAATGTTCCATGCATCGGCAGAGTATCTCGTCAGCTTTCCGTTATCCGTTGCTTCAAATTTTCCTTTCAAATATCGACTTACATAGAATATTGAAATCAATATGACTTTCTAAAGCAACCAGACATACATTTTCTTATTCACGCTGTCTTACAATTTGTCTTTGCCTTATTCAACAAAATTATAAAGGCATACCGAAAAATAATTACGAAAGTCAGCTTAACGTAATTCAAGAAAATGTTCTAACACAATGAATCGTGTTTGCAGCAGAATTGTTCAATCATTAATTTGGGAGAATATCTTGGAAGAGATTGCATATCAAACATTCAATAAACACAAGCTCATCTCAACTCATTCAATTGCAATCAATCGACAGCTCTGCAGTATTTCCTGTAAGAACCGAAAGGAAAAAGAAATAAGTTTGCCGTCATTGAGAATTTGAATAAAGGCGCCTGAATTGTGCAATTTGTCAGGAATTGCCGTTGAGCTCAGCAATTTCAATAGAAACATCCAAACTTTCTCCGAACAAGCAATAATAAAAGGTGAAGGAATGCAAATAAAACTGAACAATAATCATCGCAAGAGTACCTAAGAGTGGGTGTAGGGGTTCGATCAGCATGTGCATTTCTTCCGGAGCAAATAATGATTTGATGCTGTTGAAATGCATTGCTGTCTTCCAATTGCAATCACTAATCATTTATTATCAATCGAGTTGGGCGTTGGTACTATCGTCGCCCTTATTCACGATGGTGAAAAGGAAAATAATTTGGTGAATGGAAAACAGCAAAACGAATTGAAAAATAAAGAGTGCATTCCTTGAAGTGCAAAAAGTTTTATCTTATTGGGCTTGAACGAGACATTTTGCTTTAGAAAACTAAGAGGACAACATATGAGAGATGAAATGGTCGCAGAGAATAGGCCAACACTATGCCGCAAAATTGTTTAAATTTAGGAACTCAAATAGTTTGTTAGCAAATTGAAATTCTGTTATAACCACAGATCTTCTTTAGTTTTTAAAAATTAAGAACACTTGTACAACACTTATACCACTAGAAACACAGAGATCCCCGCCTTTACCTTCAACACAAAAGGGGTTGCTAAGGAAAAAATTCAAATCGAAGAGGCAGCGACAAGGCAAACAGACATGAAGAGGATGAGAAACTGCGAAGAAGGAAGCTTCAACCGCCTAAGCTCACTTAATGATAATCAGTTTGTCTGTCTGTGTCCTAACTGCAAACTGATTGCAAAATTAACAAATATTTGTCCATTCTGCAGCCGCTTTTATGTCTGTAAACATTCGTTTTCAATGTCAGAACTGCTGAAAAGGTGTATAAAGCTGGTTGTCAGCAGAAACGAGACCGAGCCACAAAATGAGTTATTGATTAAAATAAAAATGTTTGAATGATATTTATGTTACAATACTTTCGACTTGTCGCCAAACCAAACACAAAGAGAAAAAGATACTTTAATCGATATTAGTTGCGACTTTCACGCTACCTTTGTATGCAGCGCTTATATTTAAACGCCTTCCTTGAGCTAAACGTGATATATTGCAACTAGAGTCGAATCCAGCTGCAAAACTTTACACTAAAAGAAAACCTTTATATTAACAACGAAAGGATGATGTTTCATACAAAATATAAATTGAAAATAAATACAAGGAAAAGTGTCCATGGCTCAAGCACAATTCCAAAATGAATAGACACCGAAGGGTGAACGAGCCGAGCGTGGTGTTGTGATTTATTGCTCCTTGTTTTATACAAAGCGCCACATGAACACAATCCAAAGAAGGGAAGGATATTTTTCAACGGTAAACCACGATTGGTACGATACATAAACTAGACTGTTATGTTTGCAAACGGATGGAAATCTCCCAGTTATGACATTTTAGAAAGAAACTTTTTTTTTTACTAATTTGTATGTTAGGAGCCAATACAGCAAATGCTTTTCTTCACAATTCAATAATACAATGAAAGTAAGGATTCCTAAATAAGACTATTCATGGGCGACGCCTTTGGTTGAAGAAAAGTTGATAGATAGATTTCAAAAGTTGATGATAGGAACATGTCAACTGTACTCATAAAATTATTTTTGTAAGTCCCGTTTACTCTGGCAACATGAGAAGATTAGGCATTAATGGAAACTTGGGACGGAATACTTGCGACCGTCAAGAAAAGAGGTAATTTTGAGGACCAGAGGAAACTCATAAGTGAAATGAAATGAAATGAACTCGGTCCTCAAGGCCGACCTCAAAGTTTCCCTCATGTCTGTTTTATATCTTTCTCAAGTTTTTGCCTACTCTTCACGAAGCACCAGTTCGTTGCCACCAGTAAACGAAATTTAAAATATCCTGATTTATTTTCCTTCACTTCCATTCGAAAAAACCTCTTCTACTTTAATTGTTTTACTTTTATTTCATATTCCGCCTTTTCTGTTCGTCTATTACGGGGCATTCCACACGCCTACAATTTACAATGCGTGTTGGTACATTACTCTCTCTTTCATGGCGGTAGAAAAGCAGTAAAACATGCCCACGTTCAGATGCCATTTCGTGCGCCATTATGTCCTACAACTGACAGTGACAGCAGAGTGGAGAAAAAGTTGTGTCTTTAATGTTAGCATAGCAGTCGGCCACTGAAACAGAAGATGGACCAAAAGGCTTCGCCGTTTGGTCCAGGACAAAACTGCTGGAACAATGTTAACAGAAACGGAACAGACGAGTACATTAGCAACGAGAAAAACAACAACAACATTAACGTCCCAATCACAAACGGAAAATGGAAGCGTAGAAAGACATACTCGTGAAGAGTGCAAAGGGATCATGACATTCGATGGGCAACATTATTTGAAGCCGGCAGCACAGTAATCCTTACTGCCAGAGTCCGAAGGCGTCAATGTATTGTCTGGTCAGAGTTTGTCTCTAGTCCTGGTCTTGATTTATTGTTATTCAACGATTCAAAGTCATCTAAATGAATATCTCTCGATGACTTAGAAATTTTTTCAAGATTTCGGCATGGGATCTGTCCCCTCGAAAATTATGTCTGAAGAATTTGCATTCATAGTCTTATGGAGGAACCAGCCAAAAATGAATTCTCTACGCTAAGATTTCTTCCATTTGAGACGCCGTATTCCTGATTGATCATTAATTGAAATGCTCAAATAATGACTATAGTGCATATCTTCATTAAGTGCAACACATTTGACAATGTCTGTAAATTGTTCTAAAATTTTTGGTTGTGGGAAATGTTTTTCCATGGATTTCAACAAAAGATCGAATATGACGAATGTGTGTGAATAATTGCCAATTATTCGTGCTGATTTTTTTTTTTTTTTTTTTTTTTTGAGGTCCTTTTGTGTTTTAGAATAACGATTGCGATCATCGTCAATGGTGGATTAATTATATTTCCCATAGCATTTTTATAGCTCTGAGAGATATTCGCTGTGAATGTGTTCGTTTGTATGTAAAAAGATTCGATTTCAATTACAAATTTAGATTTGATTAATTATGCTATTTCGCCGATAGAAATCAAATTAAGGATTGATAAAGTGAAACAAATTACATTGATTGCAATGTTTGATATCGCTGAAAACTTCCTTAAATATTGAAGTGTTATTTAAAGAAAAGATGTTCAAATATCTGCCAAGAAACATTTATATATCGAATTAATCATGGATGATTGGAATTGTTATTGAATTACAGCTTTAATCATTTATAGAAGACACCCTCCACATATAAATTCGCACAAATCCAAGCAAAAATACAAACTGGAGCCCACTCGAGTTGACAGTCAGTCCAAACTTCGTCATGAATATGCCCTTTGGAAACCTAGTTCATCTGACCACATAAGGCAGAAATTTTGTTTGACTTGCGTACATAAAATCTGCAATATATTCATTTACACCTGAATCTATGAAAACCAGGTTGCTTGAAAGCTTTCAACTTTTCCGAATGCTCCGGGGGGGAAGGTACAGAAGTTTCCGTAAACGACCGGAAGTAATGAGTTTCGTGGTGTTGGTTTGTGTTTAATAAAAAAAAAATTAAAATTGATGAGCGAGGAATGCGTTTGTCTTTGGACAACTATTTTAGTTTGAATTGCCGAGAGCTGTAGAAACAAACTTTAAATTGAATTGTTCAAAGGGAATTCGAATGTTTTCAATTTGGCAAGTTGCGGAAATTCCGAAAATTGAATGTTCCAGCGTTATTGAAAAGATTTAAATTGTTTTGTGAATACTTTAACCTATTTGAAATTCGAATTGCTTTTTAAATAACCACTCGAGTTGGCATTCCAGAAACTTGTTTCGGAGTATATGGGAATAAAACTTAGCTTATGAATCCAACTTAAGCAGGGCAATGTTGAATAACTATTATTTTTAATTTTTTCTGCTTCTATTTTTTCTTTTACTTTTATTTCGGGTATTTACTTGGGTTATTTCAATATCTCTAACTTATTTTGATCTTGTTCGGCGACAATGAACTTAGAGCTACCGATGAGTCCATGGAAGATTCATTGACCTTGTGCCTCATCATATGACTGTTGGTATCTGTTGACCCAGGAGAATTGTATGCTGAGATTTCTTCTTGCTCGCTTCTTTTCTTAATAAATATTTCATGCTTTCCAGGTATCGCAGATAAAAAAACTTGACCACATATTAAGTCCTCCTTAATATATAAATGCACGGAAAATCGGAACGATATCAATATCAGAATTCCTAAGCCCAAACAAGTTTGTTTTTATTGTGTTTCATTTAAATAATCTCCCATGATATCATTTAATTAAAAACTTCCACTAATACTTTAACTTTTATGCAAGAACGTTAGTAAATTCCTTTGAAAATCTATAAGCTTACAGACTCTCTCGAATAGCTTTACAGGATTCCGTTTCAGACAAAGAACTTTGCTAGCCTCATCCGGAACATCTTAATGGTGATAAATGTTTAAGTACCACCATCCGAATACGTTCCTTCTTGCTCCCCAATAAACAACTAAAGGTAAAAATCTATAGAACACCAGGCTCTTAGTAAACAAACCGAAAACTGGTGAAACTCTCTGATTTAATGCTAATTATTTTGAAGCAACTTAACCGCACTGTGCCAACAGCTTCATTAGAGCGATTTTAAGAAGTACTGCATGAACCCAAGAAAAAATTTCATAAAAAGCCTCTTGGCCTCAAAACCACACCACATTTTCTCAAGAGAGGCTTTCACTATCGCGTAGGAAATCACTCAGTCGCACTTACACGCACGTGGCATGGCTAATTGAACAGAAAAACGACCTAATTTGTTTCAGGTAATGGATCTCTACCGATTCCGGTATGCATGTCGCATTAGGGAATTTAATAGTTTGGATGTACTTTGCTCTAAAGGTGAAACTATAACGCTCATGCACGAAACAATCCAAAATAAATTTTTCCACAAAAGCAACAGATATAAAAGGATAGGTACTTACTCACATCAATCCACTTGACGGTTCCGCTGCCATCTCACTCTTCACTCATTGATACCGGCGATTGCGGCTGCACCAAGATCCTTTGTAGAGCTCATTCATCCAAGCCGTCGATGTGAGGTGCCAAACAGTGCTAACGATGCCTTCGCAACATAATGCCAATTGTAACGATATATAAGTCGGGTTACTTAACATCGATAGCTCTCGATCGCACAAGCTCCTCACGAATCACATAATTCATATCAACCACAGAGATGACCTCGCTCACATTCGTTGGTGTTGTCGAATGGTGGTTATTTATTTGCATCGCCATCGTGGTTAACGGCAAGTTGAAGCTGCTGATTTACCTCTTTCTGGAATACATCGTCTTTCAATAACATTTGATGTTTTTTTCTGTGCATAATTACTTCGCTGATGATGTGATACCAATGAATGTGACGAATACAGCTAGTTGTATAAATAATATTTATTAAATATAAGCATCTCACAAAGTGTTGTTGATGGTATGATGACATCGTTGGTGCCGGTGAGGTGGCTGAGCTCCTTCAGCTTAAGGTGCTGCAAAGAGAGAGAAATGAAGAAAATTGTTGTAATTTTATTATATTTTGCTACATTTTAATATTTTTTTTTTCTTCCTTCTTTTCATTGTGTTCTTGCCTAGGACGAGCTAATTGAAAACGCGATAATTTCGCTCACTTAAGAGCTGCAAGCTTTCTGGAAAAGATTCCACCTTAATGGGCAGTTGAGTAGTTTTCAGCGCCCGACCGTGGCCAGGACTAGCTTGCGTTTAATTTTGCTTTCTGAACGAGAAAATCATGCCAGCATGAAAATTTGAGCTTAATTAAATTTTAAAAGCTTTTGGTGAAAAATAAGTCGTCATTTAAGTGAAACTTAATGATCGAAAAAAATTAAAGATCTGTAGAATTTTAACTTATTAATTTAATTTGAATTGATGAAAATTTTACGGACACAAAATTGTTGGAACTGTAAAATGAAGACAATAAAAATTTATGTTTTTTACGGTTTTCTCTCATCTTTCAAATATGAGGAAAGAATCTTCTTTACTCAACTTGAATGAACAATGATGATATCAACTATTCTGATGTATATAGAACTACTTTGGATTCTTGGCGGCGAGTTCTAATGGGGTTTTTTGTACAAAATCAGAACTCTGATTTTTGGATATGAGTTATATGAATTTAAAAAAAAATTGCTTTCCTTCCCGAGTGCCACGATGTACTGCCCCATAACACATCTTCATCACCTAAAGTGAGGAATACAATACAAATGATGCATTGAATTTCGTTTTTTAAACACGACGTGCAATTAAACAGTGTATGTAGGAGTAGTACTTAGGGATGCAACTCTGTCGCCAAATACTTTTATTGTCAACGCTGGGCCGAACCGAATTCTGTATAACAATTTTCTGTATGCCAGTAGAATAGTTATCATAAGCATTATCGAAGCAACCGTCAAAGAAGAAAGACGTAACAGCCATTAAGCTGTCTTTTTTTTGTATATTACCGTAAGGCAACCAAGCCAAAATTGTCCATTTTATTAAATAATTAATAAAAGACGCTAAACTCCATTAAGAGTAAGTCTTATCAATTATTTTGTACGACGGCTGGAACGATACTACATGGGGGCTCAACCGAGATCGAGCTAGACGAGCGTAGCGGAACTTTGACTGCGAAATTTTAAGCAACAGAGGAGCATTGAAAAGTATACTTCTTCGTCGAGTTTGAGGAAATATTCAGCATAAAGGTATACAGTTTTCAATGGAAATTTCTGGACGCATCAAATCGTAAGTTCCAGAGAAGAAAAACGAACGGTTATACTTGGTCCAAGGCAAGGCGTCATTTCACAAGAAGACGAGATTTCGGCGAACGTTGCAACAACAACAATATCGAACAAAGAGGAACAAGATAACAACGAGTAGCAGTAGACAGGAAAGAGAAAAGCGGTGAGCAACAGCGAAGATCGTGAGTAGAAAAGAGAGAAGCAGAGTGTTGTATTTAAGTGAAGCTGTAAGTGAAAAGTAAGAAAATTCAAAGAAACAAATTGAAGCGAAAATTTCGGAGGTTGAAAGGAACCAATTGTTATTTCCAATATTCGAACCAACGAATTAGAAGTCGTGACGACATCTATTGTATAAATTTAAAAGTTAATTTTCGACAGATTGAAAACGATTAAATTTCATTTGTACTGACTAACAAGATAACTTTCCAATATTCGAACCAACGAATTAAAAGTTGTAGCGACATCTATTGTATTTGATCAGTTTGAAAACCATTAAGTTTCTTTTGCATTGATATTATAAGAATAATGAAAGAAATATTTGAATTGTGACTAAATGAAAAGTCCAAGAATAAAAGCCTTTTCGTAAATGTTTAAGTAAAAGTTTCGGAAGAATATATTAATTAATACTATTGGGTTGAGTAAACACAAAACATAAAATATGGAAATGTTAGATATTCTTACGTTAAACGTAGAAGATTTAAGAACGAAGTGTGAAGAATTCGGTTTGGATGCAAGAGGCATTCGCGCGGAGTTGCAGCACCGGCTCCTTTTGCATTTTGGTTATTCGGCAGGATCAATTAATGATAACAATGATGGTCAAAGAGATAATCTTGATGTTGATAATAACTCAGTTTATGAATTTGCAGAGAGGAGTAATAGCAAACATAATTTTACACCCAAAGACATCGAAGATTCGTTAACATCATTTTGTGGAACGGATTCGGTGAAAATTGAACAGTGGTTAAATGAGTTTGAGGAAATTGCATTAACGGTAGAGTGGGATGATTTACACAAACTTATATACGCGAAGCAGTTGTTGAAAGGTGCAGCGAAGCTTTTTGTTAGAAGTCTATCAAACGTTAGAAGTTTTGCCTCATTAAAGACTAAACTTTTGGGAGAATTCGGCAAAAAGATAACTTTTTTGGAAGTTCACCGATCACTTGAAAAGAGAAGGAAGAAGAAAGAGGAAACTTTTTTGGAATATTTATATACTTTGATGGAAATGGCTAAGCCAGTCAAACTGGAAGAACAAAGCATTTTAGAATATTTCATCGAAGGCATACCCGACTCGCGACAGAATAAGATAGTTCTCTACGAAGCTAAAACGGTTAGTGAACTGAAAGAAAAACTTAAAATCTATGAAAAGGTAAAACAGTGTCCTCAACAGCCTCTACGAGCTTATCAATATGCTGGTTCAAAGCAAGCCGCGCAGTCAGCCAGTAACGGGAGTTCGGATAGCAAGAGAAATCAAAGTGCAGGTCAATATGAGGCAAGAAAATGTTATATTAGGTGTAGTAAAAAGAAATCCATTATTTTTCCAATAGATGGCGTTATTTATCTGCATCTCGCGTTGTATAAGTCCGATCGTGTTCCGCTAGGGGGCATTAGAAAGATGACAGTTCCTACTAAAAAAGCTTTTTTGACACTTTTTTGATTGATTGATTCAGTTTTGTTTGAGAGCTTGTCAAAGATGGACATCAGCAAAGAGAAAATTCGCTACATTTTACAGTTTTTCTTCGATAAGGGAGAAAACGCAAGCCAGGCGGCTGAAAATGTGAATAGCGTTTATGGACCTGATACTGTAACAGCCAATCATGCGCAATTTTGGTTTCGTCGATTCCGTTCCGGTAACTTCGATGTCAAGGATGCACCACGCACTGGAAGGCCAATTGTCGAAAATGTCGATAAAATCATGGAAATTATCGAGTCCGACCGTCATGTTAGCACTGTTTCGATTGCAAAAGAGCTAAAGATTGCACAAAAAACCGTTTGGAACCATTTGAATAAGGCTGGATACACAAAGAAGCTCGATGTATGGGTGCCATACGAGTTAACGCAAAAAAACCTCATAGACCGAATTTCCATCTGCGAATCGCTGCTGAACCGCAACAAGATCGACCCATTTCTGAAGCGGTTGGTGACTGGTGATGAAAAGTGGGTCACTTACGACAACGTCAAGCGAAAACGGTCGTGGTCGAAACACGGTGAACCGGCGGAAACGGTGGCCAAGCCAGGATTGACGGCCAGGAAGGTTTTGCTGTGTGTTTGGTGGGATTGGCAGGGAATTATCTACTATGAGCTGCTCCCATACGGCAAAACTCTTAACTCGGAACTCTACTGTCAACAATTGGACCGTCTGAAGGAAGCAATCGCCCATAAGCGGCCAGATTTGGCCAATAGGAGAGGAATTGTATTCCATCAGGACAACGCCAGGCCACACACATCGATAGTGACTCGCCAGAAGCTCCGGGAGTTTGGTTGGGAGGTTCTTCTGCATCCACCTTATAGTCCGGACCTGGCACCAAGTGATTACCATCTGTTCCTGTCCATTGTTGTGAGTTACAACATTCGTGTACTCACTGTACGACCTAGCGTGAATCGAGCAGCCAATCGTTTTCGCAAGAACAGCGAATAACGGACAGAAGCAAACAAAAGAAATGCAACGATCGGAGACAATGACACAATATCGTCACCAAAGCAGAACTAGAACTGGAACGCAGAAGTAGGTCAGCGGTAATGAGAACAACGACTACGTCAGCACCAGCTATTATACGAAGTTATGGAGAAAAGCGAAATTGGGCAATAGGCGATTGCACAGCAGCAGTTCGTCATTTGCGGAAGTGTTCCAGATTTGGCGAGAAAGTGCAGCCTAAGCACTTTCTACTTATAAAAGGGAAGAATCAACATCGACAAGGGGACTCTTGATTCAGTATTCAAAGTCTCAACTCCGGTGCACGTACTCACCCAAGGGCCACGACAGCGGAGCGTAGACTTAAGTGTTAGACAGGGAATTAGGGAAGTCCTTCGAGTCAATTAGGAGCTAGAGTAGGATCCAAACATTGTAAATTAAAGTAATAAGTAAATTAATAAAAGGACTTAAATGAATTCTCTGTGTCCTGGTTTTATTTATAAAGGATATTTAGGTCTATGTAGCAGTCTGGAGGAGTCAGACTGATACATTCCCCTAATAATCACAACATTTTTGGCGCAGCCGGTATTCGACCGACTTTCGGTTGGATTCGAATCAAGGATAAGAATTTTTAAGGAACTATCCTAATGCGTTTGTGCAGTGTGGCATATGAAAATAAGAGTTGAGTGAAGCGGAACCTTTTTTGGTTTTAAAACCTGATAAAATCAGACCCGGGTGAACGAAGCTCTAAAATTCATGTGTCTAGCGGCGCAGGCGTATGCGGTAGTTAAATCGAAGTAGGTATTCAGGAGTAACGTTTGATCGTGCTCTGCCGGTACTCCTTTCAGAAAAACTTTTATCCTGTGAAAAAAAAAAAAAATTTTTTTTGTATGTAATTTTTTTTTTTTTGAAGACCGGAACAGTGAGATTCATGAGTCCAAAAGCATAAAAATAAATAAACAAATCAACGGTAGCAGATTCATCGCTGACGAGGGAATACATTGAAAAAAAAAAAAAATGTTAGCAAACAGAAGAATGAAAATGGTGAGTACAGATTTTTAACTAACATATTTAACTAACATATTTAAACTTTTTTTTTCGAAAATTTCCTATGGAACAGGAATTGAACCTTACAGTGACACACCTAATTTTCAATCTGAACCCTTTGTTGCGAGCAGTTTGCCTTCAGTAAGAATGAAAATGAATAATCCTGTACAAGTAGATGAGCTAATGAAAAAGGTAACTCGCCTTGTGCCTTACTTCTCAGGATCAAATAATCCAGAATTAAGCCTGGAAGTGGACAAATTTCTAACAGGAATAGAATTATTAAAAAGCGTAGTAAATGGTAGCGATATAAGGGACATTATTAAATGCATAAAAAATAGACTTTCTGGCGTAGCTTATGTAAAAATTAACCAGCGGACAATTAATAGCCTGGATGAGCTTTGTGACATAATAAAAAGGGAGTTCTTAAAGCGTAGGAGTCTCGAAACGATTAGATCAGAAATAGCAGGAGCAGCGCAACAGGATACCGAGAGAGCGTCAGCATTTGGGGGAAAATTGGAGTTTTTATTAAATGAGGCAGAAGAAATTATCAGTAAGTCGTGGAATTCTTCCGAAGCGGTATCCGCATTAAGCGAGTATAGAAAACTGGCCACAAACAAGTTTATTTTTGGCGTTAGGGATCCCTATATGCAAATTAGACTCGAAACAAATAAGGATAAGCCGATTTCTGATTTAATCAAATTGGCAGAAGAGTCTGAAGATCTTCACATTGAATATAATTCCAACCATTTTGTGAGTCAATGCCTCCCCGCATCCCCTAAGCCAATCATTTGTTCTTTTTGCAAGACAGTAGGGCATACTTGGGACATATGCCAGCAGAGAAGGAATACCCCTTACTGCGAGTTTTGTGCTGAATATGGGCACCAATATAGCAGAAAATGCAATTTAAGCGATAGCAAGAACACACGCTCGGATGCACAAACTTGCACTTATTGTGGAAGAAGAGGCCATGTAGATAGTAATTGTTTTGGCAGGCTTAGGAATCTATTTTGCAATATATGTCAAACAAATGGCCACGAAAGTAATAAATTTTGTAAAAGAAGGCAAGATAATTTTAATATGCAAGAAATTCAGCTCCTGAATAGAGCACCGTTTAGAAGAGACGAAATTCAAAACACGACAGAAAATTTTAATCATAACCACTCGTACAATCATCAATTTTCACCACATAGTGGGTCGAATAGTTTCATAAAGGATTTCCCTGAAAATAGCCGCACTGATATACAGTGCTACAAATGCTCGCAATTTGGGCATACAGCAAGATTTTGTAAGCAACAGCAAGGAGATAGTAGTCAGGGAAACTCCCAGCGGCCCGGTCGAGGCCAGTAGACCGGAATGCCACAGTAAACTTCAAAGTTCAAAGGCCATACCTAGTTCATAATAAGGAAACTTTAAGAAAGAATAACGAAAAAGAAGGAAAATATAAAGAGAAACCAATAGATTTAAAGGAATTAGATATCAATGAAATGTTCCTCGATGAGTTAAATGAACAAGATATTTGCAGAAAGACAAGCAATATAGTAAGAAAAAATGAAAATTTGTTTAATAATAATAGTCTCGGGAAAAAGAAGGTTCGTTTTAATGACAAAATCGTTGTGCATTTTATGGAAAGTGAAGATTCAGTATTAGAAAACGAATCTCAAGAAGATATTGCAGAAGATAAGTTAGTGTTGCAATACCAGAAATCAGAAAAGAGGCAAAAGGAGAATTTTTTAGGCAAAGATATGCCTAGAGAGCAGTCAATAATAAATAATATCAGTAAAGATATATCTTTCTACAACAATGATAAACAAGTTGTATCCCTACCAATTCTGGTTTCTAATTTTAGCGATAGGATTTGTAGTGCAGAGACAGTCACGGTCCAAGCTAATGAAGCAAGAGTAGTAGCAACTTGTGCCAAAAAATTGTTACGAGATAAAGGAGAACATAAAGAGGGAATTATGCCAGATTTGATAAGCAAATCGCCTAAGAATATTGGCGGAAAAGGAGTTGTACCTATTTTTAACAGCAGTGAGGTTGAAGTAAATAGAGAGTCAGGTAGTAAAGAAGATTATAAACTCGACGAGGAAGTCGATAGAAATCGTTATGGTAGTTTAATGAAAATGAAAGATGATGTGTCAGTTAAAGAAGAAAATTCAAAGGAAATTTTCAAAGACAACCCACTGAGTAGGCTACACAATTCCGCAATAAAGGTACCAGCTTTTACCTCGCAGGAAAATAAAGAAAGAGTAAAATATCATGAGACGATAAATTTAACTAAAAAATTAGATTTCAGTGACATGTCAGTTATTTTAAATAACCCAATTATAATTATAGAAGTATTTAAAAAATTCTTTGATACAAGGAAAGCAGTCTATACGAGTTTTTTAAAAACATTTGCTCTCATACAATATATTTTTAAATGGGATGGCGTGAACCGCAACATAAAATCAAATAGGAGCGATAGCGAAATTTCAACTTCAAAATCGAATCCGTTAAACAAAACATTTTCGTACAATTTTAAAGTACCGTAAAGAGTTCTTTAATATAAAAAATCATACCAAAAACAAAGATTTTTATCACGTTAAGTGAGGTCCTACTGTTTTTAAACTTAATTATGACTAGGAATTTATTTTTAAGATCGCTTAAGGTATAAATAAGAATGCCCTATCGAAACTTATAAAAGCCAGATATCTCGAAAACTAATTTGCAGTCTTACAGTCACGAAGATTTTGAACAAGCCCCGGTATACGTTTCAATTGAACTAAAATCTTCGAAATCAAAAGCATTATTAAGCAGAAAATAAAAAATAAAAAAAAAAACTGAGAATGCAGTAGGGACTCGAGAACCGTAATTTGTGTTTTTTTTAAATATTTTTTTTTAGACAAGCTTAGGCACAAGATGTGTTTGGTGGAAATAAAACTGGCCCGACCAGAAGAACGAGAGGGAAGAATAGCAACAAAAACAAGGAAAACAATTGGTAAGTATTAAAAAGTATATATGTACAGAGATTTACTAAATATCTGTATATATTCAAGAAAAAGTACATAGAAGACAATACCTTGAAAAAATAGGTATTTTTGGCATATTCAAAATTGAAAACATGCATTGAAAACAACACAAAAAAAAAACAAAAAAAAACATTACATTATTAACATTAAACACATTAAATAAAATTGTTTTTTGAATTGAAAATAACAAACGTGAAAATAAAATCGAAATTTGAAAATTGAACAAATTGATGAGAAGAAGAGATAAAAAAAAAAAAAAATGGAAATTGAAAACATACTTTAAACAAACAAAAAATAATAATTAAAAAATCCACGCTAAACTTTGAGAAATTGTAATATTTGTTATTCTAAAAAATAATAATTTAATAATTGTAATATTTGCGTATGGTTATATAAAATGTGAGAAAAACAAATATATTACGAGATATATTAGAACAAAAAAAAAAAATAATAATAATAATAAATATTCAAAACAATAGTATTCATTCGAAAATTTTTATAATTAATTGTAATAATTAATTTCGGTTTTAAGCAAAGAATGTTATTCGAAAATTTTGTAATAAATTATTTTGGTTTTAAGAAAAGAATGGTGATCTACAATTTGGTATAAAGAAACTATGTTTGGTTTTAAGACAGTTAATTAGCAAGCAAAGAATGGTAGGTTACAAATAAGAATGACTAATATTTTTAAGTAAACATCGGCAGCCGCTCTGGTACATCAACATGGCTCATCAACATAACAACCAAAGCACATCATGAGGCAACCGTCTAAATTGCCCGGCACCAAAGAACAAAGTAAATCAGTATAAAACGCAGCCGTCCCAATGTCTCGTAGTACAACAGCAAAGACTGACAGAACCGTTTCACAGTCACGATGCTCGCGACTCCGTTAAGAGGGGAGAGTTGGCAGTCAATAAAGACTCACGAGCTATTGGTCGACAAAAAACTACAATCTACGAGCATACATCAGATATCCACACATGGCCATTGTCAAGGTCGAATCATAATTGCGTCATCAGCGCGTTTTGGGAATAACAACAAATTTTACCCAGCTGCATTTATTTAATTTTTCAAGGCCGAATCAGAATTGCTGCACCAGCGGTTTTTGGAAAAGTATCAACGAAATATCAACAGAACCTACTCGACATTAAGTCAATGAAACATAATAGCGTATGCATTCGAGAGGAGTACACAAACACACAAAAAAAGGGGAACAACACAACACCAAGGCATAATCAAGATATATCGTCTTGAGGGCACGAAAACAACACCTTACTACCCTGAGGACTAATTGCCGTCACGATAAACGCGACTTCTTCAAAAGGAGGAGGGATGTTGTGAGTTACAACATTCGTGTACTCACTGTACGACCTAGCGTGAATCGAGCAGCCAATCGTTTTCGCAAGAACAGCGAATAACGGACAGAAGCAAACAAAAGAAATGCAACGATCGGAGACAATGACACAATATCGTCACCAAAGCAGAACTAGAACTGGAACGCAGAAGTAGGTCAGCGGTAATGAGAACAACGACTACGTCAGCACCAGCTATTATACGAAGTTATGGAGAAAAGCGAAATTGGGCAATAGGCGATTGCACAGCAGCAGTTCGTCATTTGCGGAAGTGTTCCAGATTTGGCGAGAAAGTGCAGCCTAAGCACTTTCTACTTATAAAAGGGAAGAATCAACATCGACAAGGGGACTCTTGATTCAGTATTCAAAGTCTCAACTCCGGTGCACGTACTCACCCAAGGGCCACGACAGCGGAGCGTAGACTTAAGTGTTAGACAGGGAATTAGGGAAGTCCTTCGAGTCAATTAGGAGCTAGAGTAGGATCCAAACATTGTAAATTAAAGTAATAAGTAAATTAATAAAAGGACTTAAATGAATTCTCTGTGTCCTGGTTTTATTTATAAAGGATATTTAGGTCTATGTAGCAGTCTGGAGGAGTCAGACTGATACATTCCCCTAATAATCACAACACCATGGCGAACAATTTTGCTGGTGAAACATTCGCTTCAAGAGAGGCTTCTGAAACTCGACTGTCTCAATTTTTTGCTTATAGGAACGAGGGCTTCTATGAGAGAGGCATAATGAAATTACCTTTAAAATGGCAACAAGTTATCGAACAAAACGGCGCATATTTGACCTAAATCGGGTCATTCTAACTATCTTAAATAAAGCCCTCAATTTAATGCAAAAATAATGGATTTCTTTTTACTACACCTAATATTTGCGGTGATGCCTCACATCTGGCTAGACAATGTAGGAAGATGCAATGTTATAAGTGCAAGCAGTTTGGGCACAAGGCCATAAATTGTGAGAAAATCAAGACAGAAGAGAATAAAAATGTTCAGGCGGTAGTTCAAGAAGAACAGAAGAAATCGGGTGAGCATAGGATTTTTAAGAAAATAAAAATTCGCGATTCAGACGGACAGGTGCGATGGATGACAGCATTTTTGGACACAGGAAGTGATCTGAGCCTTATTTCCACGTTTATGTATTTCGAACTTTTTGGAAGAAGTGATTTTAGGGGGAAAAATACCACCCTATATGGTGTGGGTGGAGGTGAAGTTAGGACTGAAGGTACGGTAGATGTGGAAATCGAAATTGACAACATCCCAATTGTACTAAGACTGCACATTATAAATGAAACAGATACTCTTTTTCAAATAGTCGTAGGCAATGACATACTCGAACATTTGGATATTTTAGTTTCAGAGAAAGGAGCTAAGTTTCTTAGAAAAGAACGGGAAGAAGAAGAAAAGACTTATCTCTCACTGACGGGAATTCTAAATAATAGTAACATAGAAAATGAAATTGCGAGCCTAAATGCCATTGAATTGTCCGAGAGTGAATTAATTGATAAAGTCGAATTAAATCATTTAGAGAACCCCTATTGCGACAAAATTAAGAATTTGATAAAAAGCTATAGTCCTAAAAAACAAATCGAATCGCCCATTGAAATGAAATTGATCCTGACCGATGATGTCCCAGTTTATCAGAGACCAAGAAGACTACCATATAAAGACCAGGAAGTTGTACAGGAACAGATTCAGGAATGGTTGAAGAAAGGGATAGTTCGTCCCAGTAGTTCCGAATATTCTTCACCCATTGTCTTAGTGACAAAAAAGAATGGCACAAAACGACTCTGCTGTGATTACCGAAAATTAAATCAAAAAATAGTCCGTGATAATTTTCCCAATGACTTTAATTGACGACGTTTTGCTCAGACTTCAGAGGGCAAAGGTCTATACCACCCTTGATCTGAGAAACGGATTTTTTCATGTGCCGGTTGTAGAAGATTCGCGCAAGTTTACATCATTTGTAACCTGTAATGGTCAATATGAATTCAACTACGTACCTTTTGGAATATCCAATTCGCCAGCAGTCTTTTGTCGTTTCATACACAATGTCTTTAGGAATTTGATTCATGATAATATAGCAGTTGGACGATATGGACGACATAGTGATTCCATCTGAATCAGAGATCGACGGGCTCCGTAAACTCATTAAAGTTTTAGAAGTGGCCGAGGCGCACGGGTTGGAAATAAATTGGGGAAAATGTCAATTTATGAAAAGAAAAATAACTTTTTTGGGATATATAATAGAAAATTCAACAATTCAGCCATCCGAAGAGAAGATTAAAGCGGTATCAAAGTTTCCTTTCCCATCTGATAAGAAAGCGGTGCAGAGATTCCTGGGATTGACCTCATATTTTAGAAGATTTGTTCCGAATTACGCAGTGATAGCAAAGCCGTTGTCAGACCAGTTGAAGAAGGATGTCAATTTTTTAATCAGCGATGAAATGAAAGTGTCGTTTGAGCAATTAAAATCTTGTTTAGTGAACGCTTCGGTATTGACATTATTTAACCCCGAGGCATACACCGAGATCCATACGGACGCAAGCCAATTTGGTTATGGGGCTATTCTTTTACAAAGGAACGCTGAGGACCAAAAATTGAATCCTGTAGAATATATGAGCAGGAAGACAACTGAACCAGAAATGAAGTATCATTCGTATGAATTAGAAGTATTGGCGGTGATTTCTGCGTTGAAAAGATGGAGAGTTTATATATTGGGAATTCCGATAAAGATAGTGACTGACTGTAAAGCGTTTTCAATGACAATGAATAAGACAGATGTCCCACCTAGAGTTGCAAGATGGGCCATGTTCTTACAAGAGTTTAATTATAGTATTGAGCACCGTTCAGCCATTAAAATGAAGCATGTTGATGCGCTGAGCAGGACTTATTGTTTACTAATAGATAGCTCGCTACGACACAGAGTAAAAGAAGCTCAGCAACAGGACGACTGGACGAGGGTTATAGTAAAAATACTAGAACATACAGAATACGAAGATTTTTACTTGCATCAAGGAATATTATATAAAGATCCCACCAAGGAACTTTTAGTTATTCCAATGACAATGGAAGTGGAAATCATTCAAATGGCACATAAACAAGGGCATTTCTCATCAAAGAAGACCCAAGAGCTAATAGAAAAAAATTATTTCATTTCGAATGCGCGAGCTAAAATAGAAAGAGTAGTAAAATCTTGCATAGAATGCTTAGTAG
Organism: Chlorops oryzae; assembly: GCA_020466095.1. Lineage (NCBI taxonomy): Eukaryota > Metazoa > Arthropoda > Insecta > Diptera > Chloropidae > Chlorops > Chlorops oryzae. Next base: position 20,241,653 of record CM035809.1, on the reverse strand, counting down.
TGGAGGCAAAAGCGGGCAAAAAGGAGGGATTATTGAACCCAATTGATAAGGGGGATAGGCCACTCAAGACATTCCATCTCGACCATGTAGGACCAATGACTTCAACCCACAAGCAGTTTGGCTGTATCCAACGAAGAGTACAGGAGCAGAGGAAGTAATCAACAGGTTAGAAAAGCAGTCATTCATTTTTGGGAATCCGGAACGAATAATTACTGACAGAGGTACCGCGTTTTCTTCGAGGATTTTTGAAGACTATTGCCAAAGAGAAAATCTAGAACACTTAATGATAGCGACAGGAGTTCCAAGGGGCAACGGTCAGGTAGAGAGAATCAATAAGATTGTGATTAATATGATAGCGAAGCTCTGTGTAAATGAAGATAAAAACTGGTACAAATATGTTGATAGAGTACAACAAATTATGAACAGTACACCTCCCAGGAGCACTAAGTTTTCTCCTTTTAGGATACTGACAGGATCAGAAATGCGTACGGCATCAACCGGAGATTTAGGGGACTTGTTACAAGAGTCGTTTCTAGAGGAACTAGATGAGGAGCGGTCGGAAGTAAGAGAGTGCGTTAGAAAAAATATTGCAAAAATACAGCAAGAAAATAAATCGGGTTATGACAGGAAAAGGGTGCCAGAGACCAAGTACAGAGTTAATGATTTAGTCGCCATCAAGCGCACCCAATTTGGTACAGGAATGAAGCTGAGACCTAAGTTTCTAGGGCCTTATCGTATTGTTTCTTGCTTGAACAAGGGTCGGTATGAGGTAGAACGAGTCGGTGAGGGGGAAGGGCCAAGGAAAACATTCACGGTAGCAGAATATATGAAGAGATGGGCTGCTTCGACCGAGTCGGTCGAATCGCAGAATGGCCGATTGTAGGAGTAGTACTTAGGGATGCAACTCTGTCGCCAAATACTTTTATTGTCAACGCTGGGCCGAACCGAATTCTGTATAACAATTTTCTGTATGCCAGTAGAATAGTTATCATAAGCATTATCGAAGCAACCGTCAAAGAAGAAAGACGTAACAGCCATTAAGCTGTCTTTTTTTTGTATATTACCGTAAGGCAACCAAGCCAAAATTGTCCATTTTATTAAATAATTAATAAAAGACGCTAAACTCCATTAAGAGTAAGTCTTATCAATTATTTTGTACGACGGCTGGAACGATACTACATGTATATAATTAATATATGTGTGTCCTTTTTATTTCTTCTAAACCAAATTTTTTTCTTTTGTAAGCTCAAAAACTAGTCTACAATTCCACCAAAACTCAATGATTTTTGCTTATTTTTGTTCTGACTTCCCAAAACACAGAGACGCCGAATAGTTCTATATTTCGCAATTGCTTAGCGGCAAAATTTATAACTTTTTGTGGCGAAGAGTTAGTGTCATTATATATGAGGACCTCCATAGCTTTAAGGATATGAATACAATAACAGCACGTAATAATTCATAGTTTTGCTTAAGTTTTCATTTCATTTGATTGAATAAAAAGAAACTGTTTTTTTCATTGCTCATGAGAGCGCCTACACAAAGTAGATAATGACGTTAATTAAGGAAATAAAGACCACCATTTTATCTTTTCATTCGTTTCATGGACTAAGCCGGCAAGGTATACAGAAGTAAAGATATATGTATGCTACACTGGGTTCACTAAAACACGAATGCTTTTAATCAGGAAGAATGAGAGACACTTTCACACAAACGTTTGTATTTACTTATGAGCACGACTATTTATATAATATTTATGTACCTTTATATCTATTCCCTATTTCAGGTTGGGTGCGTGCACTAGAACGGACAGTAACAATTAGTTCAATATACCAACCAACATGTGTAATCAACCGCGGTGGGAGTTTCAACGAGTATCACAGTTAGAACACGCCCTGACATCAAAAGCAATCAAAATGATTATCCTTCAAGCGAAATGTATTCAATATCCTTTCAATATTGTTATAAGGCACTTTCAAGCCTTTCCCTTATTTCTTAAAAATGCTGCAATTTTTCAGAACGACTGCGTCTCGCATATAGGAAGTCTGGACGGAATGTGTTCGTTTGCTCATAGGTTTATATTTTCCCAACACATATATTCGTTTAATTTATCATTCATCGGCATGAGGCAACAAATGGACGAATATGAGTGGGTGTGTTAAGATGATTACATTCCAGAAAGCTGAATTATTTACGCACTGCTTTGAAATGAAATCCTCAAAAGGACATAAATTTTTGTTGTCAAAGCTTGAAGCTTAATGGTTGGAAAATACACATTTGTTTTGATTTGAGAGCAATTGCATAAATTATTTAAATGGGGAGGACACATTTCAATAATATGCCTGACTATTGAAATATTTGTATTTACCTAGGTGATTGCTTATTGAAAAGCCAAAGGGTGGTTGTAAATATTTCCGTGAAAGGTAAATTATTCACAAGGCGTCATCGCACGAGCTTCAAAAGTTATTTGATGGAATTCCAAATCAAGTTACAGCAAGAAAAAATAATAAAAATTTAATTGAATATTTTTTTAATTTACAAAAAAATACTTAGAGAATTATGAACAAATTAAATGATTCCAATTCGACAGCATCAAGTTAGATATTCTTAGGCCAGAATATGGATCCAAATAGAGAACAAATTTCAAGCGTCCTCTGAATCGTCCAATAGTCGAATGATAAATGAATTTACTGTTTGAGTGGAGTTCTCCTTACTCTACCAATTTTATAGATAATTGGCCCTATACGTGCTAAAAAACGTGTTTTTGATTTCTTTCGAGATTGCATTAAGGTATCTCATAAGTCCATTCCTGAGGTAGTACGATAACAAACTGAATAAACGAAAAGCATCCAGAAGAATTTAAAAGCAGCATGCCGCCATCGAAATGTTTAGACACAGCACACAACGTTTTCCCACATACCCATAAATGGTGTGAAGATTTTAAACAAAAAGGCATAACAAAGAGTATTTCATATATATATATTAAATACTCTTTGATTAAATACTCTTTGTGCATAAACAATGAATCGAAGATTCATGTTGCTAAATGTGAGAGCTCGTTTATTGCTGCAGTTCATCATGCTGCGAAACAGAAGCAGCCAACAGCTGTGCTCAAGGCCATTTGAACAAAATGTGTGGTCAAAATCGAGCAAATGCTGAGTGTTTTTATGAAATATGTTGCGAAACATGGTGATGAGGTTTTTTTCTGCGTGTTGCGGTGGGTGAATGAATAAAACGCTGGGCATTTCGGTAAGTTATTTCTTAAAATTTAATTTTTTTTGCAATATAGAAAAAACTTCAGGAACATGGGATTTATCGAAAATTTGTAGACGCGTTGGCGTAGAAATCAAAAAACTTTGATCTTTATGCTTTAACCATTTCTATTTATAAAAATATAAGATCTCCCATTGCCAACATAAGCATAACAAATTATATTTGCATTTGAGTTCAACAAAACTGGGGGAAATATCGGATGAAAATGCTGCGTATTCTTTTTATAACTACATCTGCTTGCAAAGGATCCCATGTTCAATGGGACGCCATTCCTGTCTTTATGAATAAAATTGTACCAATATCCTATTTTCCTGCTTTCAAATTGATTTCTAAGAACATGAAAACAAGCAAAATGCATAACAACAAAGACAAAGAAAGAATTGCCTTTCGAGAGTGAATGCCTCGTCGATTTTTCCGACCAAAGTCAAAAGTCAAAGTGGAAAAAAGGAACTCGCTTAACTCACTTAATTCAAAACATCAGCATGACTCATCGCGGTTTTCACTGAAGCAGCAACGAAATGCAGGAAGTGAGGGTAGCTCCGGAAGTAGAAATGGAAACACAACCAAACACGTTCGCGTTGGCATTCGAATGCAGAAAAACATCCAAACAATTCTTCAAGTTTTCTCTCCAATAGCTATTTCAAATAACGCGCAACACATTTGAGCGGAAATCGACACGCAGTTCGTGTTTGGCTCACTGGACCCTGGTAATCTTGATTTCATTACAAGGCACACACAATTAAAAGTGGAAAATAACGTGGGATACTCCTTGTGACAAGCAAATGTCGATTTTTTTAAAAGAGAATAAGTGAAAAAACTCGTGGGACTTCTCTTTGGGATATCAAATTCAAATTTTGGAGATTCAAAAAGAGGAAAAATTATTTTGCAGTCATCTCAATGTTATTTCTTAAACATAAGGCATCCATTTTGTCCAATCTGTAGAGGCTTCAAAACAAAATAGCTTTCAAGACTAGCAGCGAAAGCATTCTAAGGACATGATATTATCTATCCCGCTGTTGCTTTTGCACCCTAGTTGTGGTTGCTGTCTTCGGGTTTGTATGAAAGGCAAATATTTAAGAAAGTAGCAATAAAAAGTGACTTTACTTAGCAAACTATTGCGAGACAATTCACTCCAAAGGACTAGCTAGAAAATAGTTTATTATCAAGGATTAAAATGAAATCATTTTAAGCTTCTCAATATAGATGATGTACAAAATCTTTGACATCGATCTGTGAATTCAGCTTTTAATCTCTTATGATAAGCTACTTATGTATGATTGTTCAATAAAAGAGGACATTATTTAAAAAAAAGAATGCAGAAAAAAATCAATTTGAACATATTAAAAGGATATTTTAAACATGAATCATTCAAAGTGGACTCTTAACAAAATTTCCCTATCTGAATCCTTCTTCTCGTATCTACTGCACTATATTCTCTTTTAGTCTATTCATCATTGTTATTTTAATTTTTTATCTGCTCACCCAAATGCGTTTAAAAATCCTTATACTTTTCTTAAATGTACCATTATTATTTGCAGATCATTAAATCGCTTCTTTTCCAGTTCGGCGTACGCACAACTCCCCCACCAAAAAAGTCAAAAGGACATCCACGAAAGGAGGAAGCGAAAAGAAAGTAGAAACCACCAATAAAGAAAATGGGGAAGTATAAAATAAAAGTGCATTTAAAGATAAAGAAATGAATATTTGAAGAGGAAATTTATGAAAAATTTTTCGACTTACTGCAAGAAATGCACAACGGAGCGAGCAAATTGTAAATTTCTACAGTTCGTTCGAAGGAACTAAGGATAGTGATTGCTTTTCTTGTATAATTCTCTCATAGCCATGGCAGCTCGACTTCATTGGAGAGGAGTATGTTTTTGTAAGAAAATATAATTTGTTACGGGCACGTGTCTAGCATAGTTTCAGGGGCTAAAAATAGTTCTGCGCGAGCTCTTAAGGAATTACGCTTCCGTGCGCGGCCGGCCGCTTCAGTCTCGGGGAGGTTCTTATTACGTAATTCCTTACACGCTTACTATGGCGTCCATCACAGAAAAAATTTATTTTGCACACGGACAGAGTTTAGTAGATCACAGAAAAAGAATATACATGAGAAAATTCCGTGGAGAATCGCAGGAATAAATTGTAGGCTGACCCTAACTTTTTAAGCAGCAATATGATTTTTGGTCTGCTTGACTGTACCCTCCCTTCCTTGATTCCAGGTGACGTTGGAATCCCTTCAAAGTGACACGCATGATTTTAAATTTCAAATTACATTATTTTTTTTTTATTTAAAGGCACATTTTTATGAAGAGAAATTATTAGCTAGAAAGTAGTTTCGCTTTAGTTGAAAATAACATAATAAAAAAATTTACCGCGAGGCAAAAGAAGTAGAGAAAATTGCATCGACTGAATTTACATGAGTTGGGTAGTTCAAAAGGAATAGCACTAACATTAACACATTGTTCTTAGACGCTGGTAAGTATACATATATAATGATATATAAATTAGGAATTATATTCCACTCAACAGGCCTTGGGAACCATGGCCACTGCAAAAAAAAATCAACAAAAGACGGTATGTATACGATTACACCACTTTCCTTCTTCTGTGATGAATTACGTAAGTATTTAAAAATTTATATATTTACATATACATATAGAAATTTTATTTTTATTTAATTTTTTTTTCTTTTTTCTTTATTTGGCATAAAGAAGAACGAGTGGACTGGGGTTCCAAATCCTGTTAATTAGAATAGAAAGGTCATGACCAAAGAGTAGTAACATTAAATCACAAATCGTATATATATCATTATATTTTTTTTTTTTTTTTTTTTTTTTTTTTTTTTTTTTAAAGAAATGACTAGAGTAATAAACTTTTGTATACAGGTGTAGTTGAAATATGGCTTATCTTTTTATCAATGAGGCAAGTTTCATTTTCCCTTCTGCTTTATACGGCCCTTATCGCACCAACTGGTATTCCTCTGCCGCTTTTTCAAATGCTTCGCAAATTACACTGCGCAACAAAATCGAGTTCTTGCGGGATTCCAAAGTGAATCTTCCTTTCGTTGGCAGTATCCGTCTCGCTTGAGTGTCGGTTAGTGGTTGTTATTAAGCTTTTTTTTTTTTTTTTTTTTTTTTTTTTTTTGTTTGGTTGATCGTTCTTTGCTTAATTCAGTTTCATCGCGTTAATTTGAGTTTTCGAGTTTGTTTTAAAGAGCTTTGAGTGGAAAACGGAAACTAGCAGCACACTGTAGCTGTTCGAATTGACTGCGCAATGTTCGAAAATGTTTTATATAATTTTTTTTTTTTTTTGCACGTTTTATATTCGCACGCATAAGAGATTATAAGGCATTTTTTTTTTTTTTTTTTTTAAGGTTTAGGAAATATTCACGTTTAATAAGAAGGGTTTTTTTTTTTTTTTTCTCTAGTCAAATTTTAGGCACGAACATAGTTCATCTGGGAACTTTAGAGTGGTTAGCATTAACCAAATTTTAGTTTCTTTTTATGTAAATTTTTATTTTTCGATTGAATATAAGTCAGTTTAAGTTTTATTTTTTTCTTTATATTTTTATCACGTTTTTTTTTTCTTTGAGCGGACTGCTCACGATCAAGATCAAATCTAAACTGATTTTTCCGCAAGAACATCGTATTGGTGTAACCTTCGCCGAAGTCATGCTTAAAATTTTTTTCTCTGGTTTTCTATGCGTTTAGTTCGAAAACAAATAGTGCAACTTGTTTTCGAACTTGGTTGACTTAGAGGCATAGCAAAGGGCTTGCGGTAAAATCAGGCGATTTCAGTTCTTACGCATTTGAAGAATATAAGAAATAAATTTTTTTTTTTTTCGGATAATGCGATATGCTCATGTGATTTTAGCTCGTAAACACTTGAGGATCGAACCAACTGAATTGAGATGATCATGAGAGTTACAGCTTAGTTTTTTTTTTCTCCTGTTTTTTTTTTCTAATTTTAATAGGGCGCTACGCTTGGTCGACTTCCACTACAGCACAAGTATGTCTGCACAGTAGACAAACTTGAAAAAGGAAGTCCTAAGCTACTTATCTAGGGGCTTTATATCTTTTTGGTGATATGTTTCCACTCGTTTACTGCCTTCGTCTTGTAATTTGTACAAGGAGTTACCTTGGATTCCTATAACTTTAGACTTTACAAATTTAGGAGCTAGTTTGGAATTAAAACTTTTGGTAGCGTCACTAAGCACGAAGTTGCGTCGATAAACATAATCACCTACATTGAATGACCTTGAGGAGCTGCGTAAATTGTATCGATTAGCTGACTTTTCGAAAGAATTTGCTATATTTTCCTTTATTTTCTGTCGGATTATGTTGAGTCGATCGAATCTGCTAAGAAACTCCCCATCGAACCCTTCAAGCTGTCTAAGTAAATGGTAGTCACTTCCGTGAGATACCATGTGTTGCCCGAATGCAGCATAGTATGGAGAACATCCAATGGATTGGTGAACTGAATTTCTTAGCGCCTCCCCAATATCCGTAAGGTGTTGGTCCCATGCAGTGTGATCAGACGAAATATAAGCTCTAATGCCTGCAATTATTGAGCGGTTTAGTCTCTCGCTAGCGTTGGCCTGTGGACTATATACAGCGGTAAGCAAGTGCCTAACTCCCCTTTTATTTAAGAATTCTTCGAACTGAGCTGATCTAAATTGTTTTCCGTTATCGCTCATAATAACTTCCGGTGTTCCGAAGTGACTAAATACGGTATCTCGAAGGAAATCGGTGACCACTTGGGTTGTAAATTTTTTTACAGTTTTTAAAAACGGAAATTTCGATAAGTGGTCCAATACTACTAGAATACCGATATTGCCTGATTTAGAACGGGGATATGGTCCTAAGAAATCGACGTATAATTTCTGGAAGGGTCTCTGCACAGTATATTGTGACTTCATAGGAGGTCTAAGAACAGCATTTGGCGCTTTGGTTTTCTGACACACGTCACAGCCTTTGACGAATTCCTTTACGTTTAGAGTCATATTGGGCCAATAAAAGTATCTTTTAAGGAAATCAAGAGTTTTACCTACACCGCAATGACTTCTATTAGGAGGCTCATGGGCATTCTTGAGTGTTTCTTGTGTAAGCTCTTCTGGTAGCCAGAGTTTCCAAGTAAAAGATTCACTACTTGGATCTCCATTAGAATGTTCCGTTCTTTTATACAGTTTGTCCTCGACTATCTGTAGATCTGGTAGACGATTTTGATTATTTTTAACTAGATTAATCAATTTTGTGTACTCTGTTGAATGAAAAGCATTTGAATTGAGGTCAATTAACGGTAACGGTTCCAAAGCGCACACCTCTTGGTAGTTTTGTCGTGATAGTGCGTCAGGCACAATGTTTTGCGAGCCTCGTCGGTGCTCAATTCCAAATTTGAAACCCTGCAGCTTCAGAGCCCATCGCGCCAGTCTACCTGAAAGATCACTTTGACTCATGAGCCATTTTAAGCTAGCATGATCGGTCACTATCTTGAATTCTTGGCCCTCGACATATGCTCGAAACTTTTTTAAGCTACGCACAACTGCTAGACATTCCAGTTCCGTAACACTATAGTTACTCTGAGCTTGATTAAGTTTTTGAGAAAAATATGCAATAGGGGTCTCCACGCCTTCATCATTCGCCTGTGCCAAAACGGCTCCGATACCTAGTTTGCTAGCATCGCATTGGATGATAAAGGGTTTGGCGTAATCGGGGTTAGCTAATACGGGTGCACTTGAGAGAGCTTCTTTCAACATTTCGAATGATTTTTGAGCCTCTTCGTTCCACTTAAAACCTTTACTTTTTTTGAGCAGATCTGTTAATGGAGTTGTTAAGGCAGCATAATTACTCACAAACCTCCTGTACCATCCTGCCATACCTAGGAATCGCCTCAATTGCTTAACGGTAGTGGGCGCTGGGTAGTCGGTTATTGCAGAGATTTTTCCCGGATCAACCTGCAATGTACCATTTCCTACTATATAGCCTAGATACTTTACTTCACGGATGCAAAATTTACTCTTCTTCACGTTAATAGTCAGGTTTGCGCGTCTTAGATGACAAGCAACTTCGGTTAATACCGCCATATGCCGCTGAAAGTCTGATGAGACTATAAGAAGGTCATCCAAGTAAACAAATACTTCGTCCTTTAGTTTAGGGGGTATGACTCGATCCATTAGACGACAAAGAGCCTGCGGAGCATTACAAAGGCCAAATGGTACAACCTTATAACGGTATAATGGCCTATTTGGCACTGTGAAGCAGGTTATATCTCTTGACTTTTCGGCGAGTGGGATTTGCCAAAAGGCGCGTCGTAAATCAAGCGAAGTTATGAAGTTAGCTTTAGGCAGTCGGCTAAGGATTCCTTCTAGGTGTGGAAGAGGGTAAGCATCCTTTATAGTAAAGCTGTTAACTTTTCTTGAATCGAGACATAAACGCATTTTATTGGGTTTTTTGATCAAAACTATGGGACTAGACCAAGGGCTATTAGGACTTTCTTCAATGACATCTAGTTTTATCATTTCATCGACTTCTTGATGGACTAGCTTTTCTATAGCCGGCGATATTGGATAATATCGCTGCTTAATAGCGCGTGTGTTGGGTTCGAGTTCGATTTCATATTGCAACAATTTTGTCCTACCCAACCCTTCTTTCTCGAAAGAGGGAAAAAGATTCTTTATTCTCTCCAACTGTTGTTTTTGCTCTAAATTCAAATCAATTGATTCTGTCTCATCCGTAGTGACGCTATCTAATGAAGCTATAATATTTGGGGCCACATTAAATTTGCTCCAAAAATCTACTCCTAAAATTAGTTTATGCTGAATACTGGGAATGACGTAAAAATTTATTAGATTTGTCTTATCTTTAAATATTACCGGAAGTTCTATTGTACCGTACACAACCTGCTTTTTCCCGTCAGCGGTACTAATATGAGCCGATAACTTCTTAAAATTATTTTCAGCTATTATTTCATTGGCAAAAGAAGAACCAATACATGAGACCTCCGCGCCACTGTCTAATAAACCGCATAGGCTAAATCCTCTTATAACGACTTCGGCGTAAGCACGCAAGTCATTTGATTTATGTTGTATTGTATTAATAAATTTACCGATATTCTTTTTACGATCTCGGACGTTTTTCCAAAATGTTTTTATACGAAGGGATGATCTATTGGGACTTCTTTTGTTTAAAGCTGAATTTCCATTGAAAATTTGGTCTCTGCGCAAAATATACCTCTTAAGTCGTTCTTCATAGGGTATTATATTAAATAATCGTTTTGGAGATTGCGAGAGTGAAAAAGTTATGCTTTCTTTGATGTTTGGTCTTTGCGAAGACTGATTTTCAGATCTTCGCTCGCCCTCGAGTTTCCCGGATTACAGGATACACAATTCGGTTTATAAATACCAGGTATGCCACATCCATAGCAAAATATTGTTCGCTCACCTACGCAATCTTGATACCGGTGGCCTTCTAATCTACAATTCCAGCATTTTAAATTCACAGAACGCTTGGGAATTTCGCAAACTTCTAGCTCATCAGGTAAGATATCATCAAGAATATCCGGTTCTCCTTCTTTGGAAACTTCGTTAATTTGTTTTCGGGGTACATATCGGTTTGAGGCGCCTACAGCTATGTTTGGGTTAAAGTTATTTGTCTTTGAAATTTCACTTAACAGATGTTCGTTTCGCAAGCAAAGTCTGCGCAGCTCAGCCATTGAACCAATGGGGACGTAAAGCAATTGCTGACGTAATCTTGGGCGTAAACCCCTTTGTAACAGTTCCACTAGATCTGTTTCGCTAATGGGATTATGAAGGCTTTCTGAAAGCTTGAGAATGCTATTTTTATAATCATCAAAACATTCTGAATTTCCCTGTTTCCGAGCTCGCATAACTTCTTTTATATCCGTATCCGATCTATGTTCTTCGAAATTTACCCTCAGGGCTTGACACAATACAGGCCACGTAACTCGATTTGTTGTGCGTCTGAAACGCCAGTACCAATCCCTAGCTTCACCTAGAAATAGTCCCTGCAAATGCTCACATAAGATGTTGAAATTGCCTCCAAGCGTATCGATTACTTGTGTTTCTATTCGGTAGATGAAGTTATCTACGGATAATTTAGGTGATCCATCAAATTTTATGTCCCAACTTGCTATCAGGTGCACAATTTTGCTTGATTGAGATACCGAGCTCGATGAACTAAGTACTCTTTCCACGTGGGGTGGGGAAGATTGACTATTATTTGTCAATTCTTGAGCCCAATTACGATTTGAGATATTATGTGGTGGCGTGTGGTTAACTAAAAGTGGTGGTGCCTCAGATGTGTTTGCGACATTCATGCGACTAATCACCTGAGTTAAAGATCTCTCTATGCTCTGCTCTACCATATGACCTATACGATTTTCAAAATTTTCGAACAAGGAGGAATTTCTTTCGGCTATTAGGGTTGACACAATATTTCGAATACGAAGCTCGTCGTCTGGAGCTACAGTTGGTTGCGCCTGCGCTTGAGAATTTTTTTGTTGCTCTTGAGCATGTGTTGGTGCTTGTACAGTGGGATTGACGGAACCTTGCGACGTACCCGGTTGATTATTGTCACGCGACGGCGATTGATTTGCTGCACGAGATTGCGCTCGAGTGATCGGCATTTGGACAAACTTCTTAATATCGCACGCGATTCTACATTGCGGACATGACGGACTACGTTTTAGACAGTTTATGAGACAAAGCCGGTGAAACCGATGACCACAAACGGTTGAGGCCACATCGTCATTTTCGCCGAAGTGTTTTTTGCATAATAGGCACGCGTTCACGTTTTGTAAGGCTATATTTTCATTACTGCGATGTACCGACATTTTAGTTACAGAAATTCAAGAACGATTAACCACACCAAATTTGATTAAAATATTAATATATTTTGCTACGTATTTATTAATGTTGAGGCAAGGAGAACTTAGAATCAAAACAAAAAAATTTTTTTTTTTTTTGTATAAATAAGGGTTTTTTTTTTTTTTTTTTTGAATAGCGAAACTTCAATAATTTTTCACTTTTGTAATTTTACTTTTTAAAATCATGCGTATCATTTAATGATAGTTAAGGCCAGTCTACATATATGGAAATATGAAAAAAGGAAAGTTGCTGTAGAGATATTCTGAAGTGGTCAACTATTTTAGAGCTATGTCTTAAATAATTGAAGTCCAGAATTAAGAACATCTCCATCATTTTAGTAGATAAGGAATTACTATCAGTTTGTGGTCAGTTTATAGAGCATCAAGCCAATATAAGACTGCATTTCCGACAAATTTTAAATAATTCCTATTTTTAAGATAGAGGCAAAATTTATTTATTTTTTGTTTTTTTTTTTGTTTTATATATAAACTCTTGCGGACAGAACCAGTAACGACTAAACTAGTATTGTAATTCCAACAAGAATATTTGATCTGCAATTATATTTTTTTTTTTTTTTTTTTTTTACTTTACGTATGTGTATATATATTTTTTCTTTGTAATCTACTTTGAACCTTAGATGTTACTACATTTAATTCGGATGGTAATGGATTTGAAAGATGTTAATTCTGAGCTTTAGGCCCATCCGGTTGGGCGCCATTTTCTGTTACGGGCACGTGTCTAGCATAGTTTCAGGGGCTAAAAATAGTTCTGCGCGAGCTCTTAAGGAATTACGCTTCCGTGCGCGGCCGGCCGCTTCAGTCTCGGGGAGGTTCTTATTACGTAATTCCTTACACGCTTACTATGGCGTCCATCACAGAAAAAATTTATTTTGCACACGGACAGAGTTTAGTAGATCACAGAAAAAGAATATATATGAGAAAATTCCGTGGAGAATCGCAGGAATAAATTGTAGGCTGACCCTAACTTTTTAAGCAGCAATAGGATTTTTGGTCTGCTTGACTGTACCCTCCCTTCCTTGATTCCAGGTGACGTTGGAATCCCTTCAAAGTGACACGCATGATTTTAAATTTCAAATTACATTATTTTTTTTTATTTAAAGGCACATTTTTATGAAGAGAAATTATTAGCTAGAAAGTAGTTTCGCTTTAGTTGAAAATAACATAATAAAAAAATTTACCGCGAGGCAAAAGAAGTAGAGAAAATTGCATCGACTGAATTTACATGAGTTGGGTAGTTCAAAAGGAATAGCACTAACATTAACACATTGTTCTTAGACGCTGGTAAGTATACATATATAATGATATATAAATTAGGAATTATATTCTACTCAACAGGCCTTGGGAACCATGGCCACTGCAAAAAAAAATCAACAAAAGACGGTATGTATACGATTACACCACTTTCCTTCTTCTGTGATGAATTACGTAAGTATTTAAAAATTTATATATTTACATATACATATAGAAATTTTATTTTTATTTAATTTTTTTTCTTTTTTTTTTTTTCTTTATTTGGCATAAAGAAGAACGAGTGGACTGGGGTTCCAAATCCTGTTAATTAGAATATAAAGGTCATGACCAACGAGTAGTAACATTAAATCACAAATCGTATATATATCTATATATATTATTTTTTTTTTTTTTTTTTTTTTTTTTTTTAAAGAAATGACTAGAGTAATAAACTTTTGTATACAGGTGTAGTTGAAATATGGCTTATCTTTTTATCAATGAGGCAAGTTTCATTTTCCCTTCTGCTTTATACGGCCCTTATCGCACCAACTGGTATTCCTCTGCCGCTTTTTCAAATGCTTCGCAAATTACACTGCGCAACAAAATCGAGTTCCTGCGGGATTCCAAAGTGAATCTTCCTTTCGTTGGCAGTATCCGTCTCGCTTGAGTGTCGGTTAGTGGTTGTTATTAAGCTTTTTTTTTTTTTTTTTTTTTTTTTTTGTTTGGTTGATCGTTCTTTGCTTAATTCAGTTTCATCGCGTTAATTTGAGTTTTCGAGTTTGTTTTAAAGAGCTTTGAGTGGAAAACGGAAACTAGCAGCACACTGTAGCTGTTCGAATTGACTGCGCAATGTTCGAAAATGTTTTATATAAATTTTTTTTTTTTTTTGCACGTTTTATATTCGCACGCATAAGAGATTATAAGGCATTTTTTTTTTTTTTTTTTTTTTTAAGGTTTAGGAAATATTCACGTTTAATAAGAAGGGTTTTTTTTTTTTTTTCTCTAGTCAAATTTTAGGCACGAACATAGTTCATCTGGGAACTTTAGAGTGGTTAGCATTAACCAAATTTTAGTTTCTTTTTATGTAAATTTTTATTTTTCGATTGAATATAAGTCAGTTTAAGTTTTATTTTTTCTTTATATTTTTATCACGTTTTTTTTTTTCTTTGAGCGGACTGCTCACGATCAAGATCAAATCTAAACTGATTTTTCCGCAAGAACATCGTATTGGTGTAACCTTCGCCGAAGTCATGCTTAAAATTTTTTTCTCTGGTTTTCTATGCGTTTAGTTCGAAAACAAATAGTGCAACTTGTTTTCGAACTTGGTTGACTTAGAGGCATAGCAAAGGGCTTGCGGTAAAATCAGGCGATTTCAGTTCTTACGCATTTGAAGAATATAAGAAATAAATTTTTTTTTTTTTCGGATAATGCGATATGCTCATGTGATTTTAGCTCGTAAACACTTGAGGATCGAACCAACTGAATTGAGATGATCATGAGAGTTACAGCTTAGTTTTTTTTTTCTCCTGTTTTTTTTTTCTAATTTTAATAGGGCGCTACGCTTGGTCGACTTCCACTACAAATTAAAGCAAAAATAAAAATTTGTTTTTTCTTAAAACAATTTACTATTTACAAAAACATATTTTTGGGAGGGGAAAGCAAATTGTCATGGCATTGCTTTATTTTCTTTCCTCACAAGAATATTATAGAGAACTGGGAATAAAAGGAGAAATGGAAATAAATTTAAGGGGTATCCTAGTGACCGACAAAAGGTTTTTAAGGGCTAAAATCGACTTGATGAATGACTTTTGGGAGCTCTTTGGTCTTAAGCACACAAGAAAGAAAAATAATTTTAGCCAGAGACGATCTCAAGCCTATTTAAAACTTGACTACAAGGATAGTTTTTGGTTTAAATCAAGGCTTTGTTCATGGCATGGAATAGGAAATTGAGGATTTGGATATCTCCTTATCTTTTCAGGAAAATCAACAGTGGGCCGATTCAACTATTCTACACTAACTAAAAGGTCGAAGAGCTTTGTTCTTTAAAAGATTCATTCAACACATTTTCAAGAACATTAAAGGAATTCTTTATCACATCATAATAACAAGCCAAATACAGAGCTTTTGGCACTTAGCTTAATTGAACACAAAAGTGGGAATTCCTCCAGCGTTATTATTTCCTTTGACCGTTCCAAGACCGATAAGAAAGTGTCTCTAAGGAGACTCAAAACAACATTTTCAAAGCGATTTTTCTTATACTTATATCAAATTATTTTCTCAAAGGAAAAAAACGGACGTTTCACGTTTGAATGAATGAATAGAGTCGGCGTTTCCTTTATGCTCCAAAGACCAGGACATAAAAAAAGGTCATGGGACTCGTTTTATTAAGGCAATGATAAGAAAACAAGAATATAATCTCCATAAAAAGAGAAAGAAAAATAATTCTGGAATCCAAATAAATGAATCGAAAAATTATGATTTCATCGAGGAAGGCGACCAAATGCCGGAAAGCGTGTAAAAAGCAGCAATGTCTGACAATTCAATTAGAACGTT